>RJWK010049925.1:0-16453 GCA_004363435.1 Platanista minor | reverse complement strand
GAGAGAGTGGCATGGACATATATACACTACCAAACGTAAAGTGGGTAGCTAGTGGGAAGCAGCCACATAGCACAGGGAGATCAGCTCGGTGCTTTGTGACCCCCTAGAGGGGTGGGATAGGGAGGGTAGGAGGGAGGGAGACGCAAGAGGGAGGAGATATGGGAACATATGTATATGTATAACTGATTCACTTTGTTATAAAGCAGAAACTAACACACCATTGTAAAGCAATTATACTCCAATAAAGATGTAAAAAAAAAAAAAAAAAAAAAGCCTTTATAGTTCAAGTGGGAGGACAGGTTTGGAGTCATAGGAGATACTTTTGTATAGGTTTTCTAATGAAAAGGGTAGAACAGTGATCGTTGCAGAATTCTTACTTCAAACAAATTCTAAACCAAATGGCAAGTCTTTTCTGTTTTTACAAACAAAAGAGAGAGGCACTTTGCAGGAGTGAAGTTCTGGAGCTTCTTTGTTCACCAAATCCTTCACTCCATGGCATCCTAAGGGACTAGGAAATACACCTAGGGGGACATTCATCGGAAGAAGTTAAACCAGCCCAGGGGAATTTCTTCACCAGAAGTAGCCATGGCTGGCAAGAATGGGAGCAAGGTGGGAACCACCCTGAAAGCCAAACCTGAGCTGAGTGAGCAGAGTAGACAGTCTGTTGTACAGGATCCGGTTGGGTTATCTTCAAATGAAGCTGGCAGTCAAGCGTCCCATGAACTGCCAGTCTGGGTCACAATGTGCAGGTAGGTGGGCCAAGTCACCTACTGTCAGACAAGGCAGTGGGTCAAACCATGTGGGACGTTCAGAAATCAGAAGCTCAACCTTGGCCAAAGGTCAGAGAGGCAGTGGAGATTCAAACCCAGGCTTAGCCAGCTGGGTACTGTTGGCATTGAGGATTAGTCTCCAGGTCACGAGAGCACATTTATTCATTCACACACAAAAAAACTATGTGCACTCTTTTCTCCTGCTAGTGTCCCAGTTGCTCTGCTAGGTCCTGGGATACTAGAAGGAGAAAAGAGAAGCTCCTTGTCTTCATGTACTATGTGCAAGAAAATTACCCAGATTCTAGAAAAACCTGCTCTCTAGTCCCTGCTATTTCAAAGATGCTGCCTGGGACCAGTGCCTACTCCACTTCCCCCTGTGAATTATACACTTTAAAAGCATAAATTTTATGATATGTGAATTATATCTCAGTAAATCTTTAAAAAAAATACAACCCTAGCCCTGCCTCTTTCTAGCCATGTGACTTGGGACAAGTTATCTCATCTCTGTGTGCTTCAGTTTCCTCATATGTAAAGTGGGGATAGTAAAACTTACCTTACAGGCTGTTGTAAGAATTAAATAAATTAATACATGTAAAGAAAGGGCTTGGAAGAGTTCCTGGCACATACCTTTAGGCTTTATTCGCAATATTAGTAGAAGGAAAAGGATCTTTTAGTTAGTTGATAGCATGCAGCAGACAAAATTATATAATTAACATTGCCCATAAGAAACAAATCTTTGTCAATATCACTGTAATGCATCATATTTTCTCAGCTATTCCTCTACTGTCTGATCTTCAGGTTGTTTCAAGTTAGTGGTTAGGAAAACTTAACGTTTCTTTTCTTTGACCTCCGGGAACTCTATACACTGATTATATATCTTGTTATTTCATAAAGTAGAATTTAAATAGGGGGAAAAAACCCCGAGGCATAAAACAAGGTACAGAGCAGCTAGTTTTCATTCCTGAACCGTGAAGTTTTGAGGTGTTTAGGTAACTGCAAGAAACATTTTTCCTCTTAAAAAACGAGTTCCAGTTTCTGCTTTTCTGTCACTGTTCTTGATTAGAAAGCGGTTCTGGAAATATTAGACAAAGCCTTGTTGGTGAGAAATGCTAGCCGACAAGAAGTACATTTAAAATTGTATCTGGGGCTTCCCTGGTGGCGCAGTGGTTGAGAGTCCGCCTGCCGATGCAGGGGACACGGGTTCGTGCCCCGGTCCGGGAAGATCCCACATGCCGCGGAGTGGCTGGGCCCGTGAGCCATGGCCACTGAGCCTGCGCGTCCTGAGTCTGTGCTCCGCAACGGGAGAGGCCACAGCAGTGAGAGGCCCGCGTACCAAAAAAAAAAAAAAAATTATATCTGATCTAATATTTTAATGAAATAAAAGCACTATGTTTTTAATGTGATATCTCTTTGACTTTTACTCTTCTTTCAGAGGGCATTCTGCCTTCACCCTGGGCAAGATGCAAGAACTGCTACCCTCAAAGCCATGCCCCCTTGACTCTGACCTCTCTCCCTTTTATTTTGATAGCTGTGCTCCCAGAGAGATTGTCCTGGAATATGAGATGACTACCCTCACATTTAACCTCTCTTCAGATAAGCTCATTGGGCCTGCCAGCTGTAGTTTTAAAGAGCTTGCATGTTTTAATGACTGTTTTATCACCGCAAAACCGGGATGTGTGAACAGCAAGCCTTCCTGATATAGCTGCACCCTTTCTGTTGAAACACTTCTTCTGTTTTATTAATAGAGGAATGTTGGTTGTAAAAATCATGAACTTTTATGAATGATGATATATGGTTCAATATCATCTAACATTCCATGGACTTCTAAACACAAAGCCGTCTTCAAAGAAGTAGAGGTCTCCAGGTTTGTTTGGAAAGTAACATAATTAACTCTTAGCACAAGGCACATTTAATAAGGGACAGGCTTTGGGAACAGGGTGTGTTTTTTCTAAATGGCAGTCCCTTTTATAAAAGCAAAAATACTTATCTTGTTGGAAATGAATTTCTGCTAAAGGATTTTTCACCGGAGTTGTTTTTTGGTTTTGTTTTGCTTTGTTTTGTTTATTTATTTGTTTCAACTTAGTCTGTCCTCATCGAGGATATAGGGTAGAAGTGGGGGGGGTGGATGATGAAAATGGGGGGGACACTGGATGGGGTACACTGTTTGGACAACAAAGGTAGGATTGTTAGATCAGCTGCATAGACTAAATGAAAATTCAGTATACTCCTTTTTCACAGTTGTTGGAGAGGATGGTTGAACTAAATCTGTAATTACTTAGATGTCGATCATAGCTCTCGATCTGAAGGAATGGATATTATTCATTTTTTAAAAAACAGCATGTAGAAACAAAGTCATACATTCATTTATTCGTTTGACCTATATATTGTAGTAACTACTACAAACCCGGCACTGCACTACATAAGGAAAATTCAAAGATGATGGAGTCCAAGTTCCTGCTTTTATAGTGTATTGAAATCTAGTGTTCTGCTTTTTTTGTTTTTGTTTTTTTTCATTTTTTGGCCACACAGCACACTATGTGGGATGTTAGTTCCCCCACCAGGGATCAAACCCATGCCCCCTGAAGTGGAAGTGTGGAGTCTTAACCACTGGACCACCAGGGAAGCCCCCAGATCTACTTTTATTCCCTTCCTCCTTCCCTCTCTCCCTTCCTACTTTCCTTCCTTCCCTTCCTTCTTTCACTTTCCATACGAAAAAGGCAGTTATTAGACAATGGACACAGGGGTCCAGGAGGATGGGGGAGAATAGTTCCATAAAACCTTAAACTCCCTGGACCTTAGTTTTCTCTATGGTGAAATGGAAGTAACAGGGCATAACATAGAAGGGGCTGAGAAATAAACTAAATGTCTTCAAAGTGGCCCACCCAAAGTAAGCACTCAATAAATAGAGGTTGGAAACGTTGTCTTTCATTAGACAGAAAAGGGGAGACGTGTTCTCTGGGCTGAGGTCCTTTGTAAAAATTAGAGGGTGGGATAGGGACGGTAGGAGGGAGACGCAAGAGGGAGGAGATATGGGGATATATGTGTATGTCTAGCTGATTCACTTTGCTATACAGCAGAAACTAACACACCATTGTGAAGCAATTATACGCCAATAAAGATGTTAAAAAAAAAAAAAAAGTTACCAAGACAGGAGATTTTGTTCAGAACCATTGATGCTTCATTATAATCCTTGATCAACAGGGAGATGGAACAAGCTAAAAGTGAGGCAGTAGGAGACTCTTACGGGCTTTGTTTTCCCTGCTGGGGAGCTTGGATGTGATCCTGCAGGAGAAGGGATTTAAGCAGTGAGACTGCATGTACTGGAGACAAATGAGATTGAAGCCAGGAGGATCAGTTAGGCATCTGTCAGAACAGTGAGAGCCAATGAGAGACTAAGTCATGACAGTACAGTAGGGATAGAGACTTGTGGATATTTAAGAGAAAAAGATAAATACGACTTGCATAAATACAGATGTTCAACAAATCTTCTCTCAAAAAAATGCATGGACCAACAATACAGCACTGAGTGTCAGAGTCCCCTCTGACCCTATCCCTCTCGCTTTCAGTGTCTTCTTATTCTCAGGAGGAGCTGAGAAATGTGATGGGTTATTACTGTTTTGGTTGTTTCACTAGCTCAGTTGAGAAAAGATGGTTCCTGAGATTCCACTTTTATTACAAGCCTGGTATATAATGAATTCCCTATGTTTTCTATAGGAAAGTGTTCCAGCCTCTATTGAGCTCAGCCATCCTATAAGGTAGATGTTATTGGTGTCTCTTCACAGATGAGGAGTCTGAGGATCAGAGAGGTTTGGTAACTTGGCCAAGGTCACACAGTTAGTATGTGACAGAACTTGAATTTAGAGTCAAATTTGTATGACTCCAATGTTAAAACTTTTCCATCACGAGATACCCCTTGAGTATAGTCAAAGACTTTGGTTCTCAGCACTGGCTTAAGATCAAAATCATTAGGGGATTTTTTTTTTTAATGCAGAGATGTCTAGATACCATTGTAGATGTATGAAATCAGACCTTTTTGAGGAAAAGTAGGGGTACCTATGCTTTTCTATACATCCTTGAAAAATTCCAATGTATGAGTGGAGTTGAGAAGTTACTTCGTAGAGGTAAGAAAAAAAGTTCACCCACATTGGAAAGCTAAATAAAATGAAGGGATTTATATCCTTGTTTATCTTTTGGAAGGATTATGGATTATACTTCTGTGTAGGGCTTGTGTTCACCCTTACAAGCAGACCATACAATACCAGAAACAGTGAACGGAGTAGAAAGAATTAAGTCTCACATCTTCCCATCCCAGTTTGACTGATAAGTAAACGTGGTACACAGTACTCCAATAATTCTCATCTCAGACATGAATTGATAGATGGGATGGGAAGTGCACCTTGAAAGAGAAATACAAACAAGAAATATATTCTTTCTTGGTCCCCTTCAGTAGCTCCTACAATAAGCGAATCAGAATTATTTGATTAATTTCCTCTATACCAAGGATCGAAACTGAAAGCTCTAAGTTTGGAGTCACAGTCTTTCCCTTCTCTCTGCCCAGCTTCACATGGCCTAACTCCTGTGCAGCCTCTATGAATCAACTCAGAGGAAGCCTTACCTGACCTCCATGCTGACTTAGAAGCCTCTCTTCTACACTCTGTTCTCCCATAGTGTCCTGTGTCTACTGCTATCACAGCCTTAAACACACTGAAGTACAGTCATCGCTGGTATTCCCTGTCTCTGTCTAGACTGTAAGGTCCCTGAGGACAAAGGCTGTTCCTTATTCTACCTTATAGCTTCAGACCCTAACACAGAATCAGTGCTCAGGAAAGATTTGTGGAATGAATGAATAAAAGAAGGAAAGAAGAGAAAGAGGGAGGAAAGGAGGGAGGGGAAAGGGAGGGAGAGAGGGGAGAAGTGAAGACGGAAGATTAGGAAAGAAGGAAGGCAATTGGGATGGAAGGAAACTGGAAGTTTCCTTTGGAGATTATTGTCAACACAACTACTCTCCAACCTCAAGTATGATGTAAATTGACCATAAATAAGAAATGGGAAAATATATGACCTCAGATCCCTAGGAATGTAATAAAGTTGAGATTTCTTGCAAGGTTTCTCTTATTATTGCATATAATTAAATTACCTTTAATTTCCGCTAAAAAATTTACTTACAGACATCAATGGGTAAGAAAGGGCAACAATGCCCCCCAGAGGCCAAAGGTAGCAGCTTGGGAAGCAGCCAAGGTTTCCTTCCTGTGGGCCGAGTGCTGCTCAGGGAGGTCCCCTGGGGAACGACTAAGAGAAAGGGCAGGTGCGAGCACAGAATGGAAATTTGAATGCTGAGTGCAGAGGGTAGGGAATAAAGCAGCATAGGAGAGGCTTTTCTTTTTACATTACTTGTTCACTTCTAGGGTGCTAAAGGCAGTTTAGTAGCAGAAAATACAGTCTCCGTGATTGCAGTTGAGCAGCTGCACCAAAGATACTACAAAAACCTAAATAAAATAAAACAAAAATATTCCACGTGTTCCATAATACAGCTGTAATATTTGATTTTAATATTAGAGATTCCGTCGATGTATTGGATACCTCCCTGTGTCCACGTTCACAGAAATATGAGGACTGAATTTTCTATCGCTGAATCCTCACTCACTGCCGGGTTACCTGGCATAGAGAAGTTGATAAACAAATGTTTACTCAACAAATGAATGAATGAATAAATACACATGCCTATCTGTTTCTTGTAGATGAAACTACAAAGTAGAGATGAGCACACCTGCTTGCCTGACAACTGACTAACGTGCATCCACAGCTTCTCAATTAGGAGACTTTGTGCTGAGCCTTCTGTCTCAGCATCATTGTTTATCGTGTTTCTTATTAAGAGGTTAAACCAGCAAAATAGTATTAACAATAATTAGCCTTGGAAATAAGAGTAGGTCCAAGCACAACTTAGTACTTCCTAATAGCCCACGATGAAGATAGGAATCATCAAAAATAAGGAACCCATTAGGTTGAGAGTATAATTGTCAACAGAAACACAATCTCCTCATCTGCCAGGTATTAGTCAGGCAATGGGCTTCAGCTATACCTACCCTTCCTATATAAGGAATATAAGAATATATCCCAGTGCTTCACAGCCTCGAATCTCCTACCCAACCACGGTCACTTCAGCTCAGCACATGACCTTAACATTTACTTCACTAAGGTGAGAATTTCCTCACCTCCTAACTGTGCTCTGTGAATGCCCCTGAGTGTGTTAGTCCTCTTTCCCTCTTCCCCTTTGTCCCAGAAGAAGATGAACTCTCTCCTTCAGCTGAGCTGTGCTCTGGATCTCCTTCCTCCGGATCCCCTGGATCCCCTCCCTCTTTATGAAAAGTCAGAAGCTTTTACACAGCCTCCTGGTCATTGCCATCCCAGCTCTTTGAGCTCTACTGGTTCATTCCTCAACGATGCCTAGGCTTCTCTCATCCTTAAAGTCTCTCTTTGACCATTTCCTTGACCTAGTTCTCTCCTCTCCTTCTCAAACTTTCCCAAAGAGAAGCTCACACAACAGATCTCCTCTTCCACTCCTTCCAATCACAATTCACAGCATCCTGGTTTCGTACCCACCATCCACCAAAACTACAATGATAAGCACTGTCAGGCGCTTCCTAACCAACAGGCCAGTGGACTAACTGCTCAGCGTTTATCTTCCTTGACCTCGTCCTCCACATACATCACTGTTGCCTTCCCTCCATCAGTGCAGCGTTCAAAATAAGGCACGTCACATAATCTCCCTGTCTCATTCTACTCTGAGCTCCCAGATAGAGTGCATCCCCTTTTATTGAACAAGTTTCTGCTTATGCACTTTCAAATTGTACTCTAATTCATTTGTTTATACTTCAGCCTTCCTTTTCAGATTATGAGCTTCTTGCAAGCAGAGAAAATGTCTGGTTTATCTTTGTCTTACAAGTGCCTGGCATAGTACATAGAAGGTGACCCACAAATCTTTAATAAAAAAAGAAAGTGGGAGGGAGAGAAGTCTGACACATATCTAAATATATGCAGAAGAAGCATGTGAATTAATTAATTTATAATGTCTGCATATTTAATGCAAAGAAATCGAAGTACTATCTATATCAGAGATGACTCTGTGTTTTACACATCATGGAATTTCAGGGCGTTGGGTTCCCTTAAGATTATCTTTAAGTGAAAAAGAGGGGGACCAGAAGTTAAAGTTATTTGCCAAAATCCACACAACTAATTAGTGGAAAAACTATATCAGGAATCCACAACTCCAACTCCAGTGCTCTTTTTGTTATACTGCATATTTACTTCCTTAAAATTAATTGATTAATGAACTAATCACTAAATAGTTTTTAAAATATTGGTTGAATGCTTACTAAGTGTCAGGATTGTTCCAGGTGCTCAAGGAATAAAACAGTTATTGACCCTGTTCTCATGGGGTAGACAGACAATATACCAACACAAGTAATAAAATGTCACATAATAACTGCTAAGAAGAAAAATGAAGCAACATAAAGGATAGCTAGTGACTACATTTATTTTTAGATGAGCTGGTAATAAAAGGCATCTCTGAGGAGATGATATTTGAATGTAAAATTGAATTATGTTTTGAATGATTTAAGAAGCGCATCATGTAAAGATAGAGGGGAGAACAAAAATAAAGTCCCTGAAATGGGAATGATCTTGGTGTGACTGCAAGAAAGTCATGAAAGACAGAAGTAAAGCATAATGTCAAATGATTCTGGCCGTGGTCAGGTAGTGGAAGGTCTTGGAGACCACAATAATGATTTAGATATTACATTGATATCACAGGTTTGGGATTAGAAATTAATGCGATCTGATTGCTGTTTGAAGATCAGTCTAGCTGTGGCAGGAATAGATTGTAAGGAGACCAGAGAAGAATACAGATCAGCTAGGAGGCTATTGCAAGTGTCTGTGAGAAAGACTGGGGGACGGATCAGGATGCAGAGTGGAGCAGGCTGGAGAGCCATCGGATGTGGATGCATTTTAAAGGCAGAGATGACTGACTGCTCTTAGACTGGTTGGCTGGAGGATGTGGGAAAAGGGGGAATAAAGAGGATTTCTAGGGATTTATTCAGAGAAACCAAATCAGTGGTGGTGCTATTCTCTGAGATGAAGAAAATGGGGGGGAAAACAGGTGGGGTGGGCACGTAAGGAAATCAGGACTTCTGTCTGGCACGTGTACAGGTTGACGTGTTTTTTGGACATTTAATCAATAGGGCATTGCCCTTCTCATATCGGTTGCTGCTGAGAGTGGTTCGGTTTTGTGGGTGTTTTGAAAATTTCACTTCATGTCATTGACCCAATGACGGGTGGTCAGAAGGTAAAATGCTAGATTTCCAGAAGCACTGTCTCAAACAGCCAGGAAAAGAAGAAGCATTCAAAGGCAAGCGTCAGATCAACATTTATGAATTAGTTTACGTCTCACATTATGTAACTGTAACCCCATAGTACAGAACACATCTTCACTGTGGCCTCCGCTGTCCCTTAAACTGTATTCACAGGGGTCATCTTCCTCTCACCCTGGATGGAAAAATGAGTGAATCCATGAATTTTCTTGTTAGTCTTAGATAAGTTTTCAGATCAGTTTTACTCAGAAAACAGTCTTAATTGAGAACATAAAATGCCTAAATCCATGTTACAGTCAAAATTCTGAACTTACTTGTGTTTATTTATTTTTTTGAGAGTTATATTTTTTTCTGGCAGAAATTTTTAGGACTTCAAGCTCAGGAGGCAGCATCTCAAGTAACCAAGGAGACAAGGGGGGAGCCAGGACATATAGGATTTTTCCAACGAAGGGCAGGCAGTCTGAACGTCAAAAATATTATTGTCAGGGCTTCCCTGGTGGCGCAGTGGTTGAGAGTCCGCTTGCCGATGCAGGGGACGCGGGTTCATTCCCCGGTCCGGGAAGATCCCACATGCCGCGGGGCGGCTGGGCCCGTGAGCCATGGCCGCTGAGCCTGCGCGTCCGGAGCCTGTGCTCCGCAACGGGAGAGGCCACAACAGCGAGAGGCCCGCGTATCGCAAAAATATAAAAAATAAAAATAAAATTATTGTCAGTTAAAGAAAACCAGACACATCAAGTTAAGGAATTTAGAGCTTTTCTACGTATGGGAAGAGGTGAGAGTCTGGGCTCACTGAAATCATTCCTTTGATATGCACCTCAGCTATCTAGGGCCAGTATCATGCGTTTTCCTACCCTGAGTCTCCTCAGGGCTCACCGTGGGGAGTGGCTGCTGTCTGATGGCTGCTAGATGGCAGGTATTCTTTTCCTTCCTGAATTAGCTCAGGGTTCACCAGTTTAATGTCCATGGTGGCTGCAATTGCTGGTGACTGTGACATCCTTTGTTTACTGATATGGCAGGCAATATTCCATTTTTCAGTTCCTCCTCTTGGTCTGGAATTAGACCAGTATTTGGGAGACAGTCCATGATCACTTTTTGTCCCATGGTGCTGGGAGGCTCGTCCCAGATGAAGCGAAAATACTTGTTGCTATGCCACCCCAGGTGCTAATTTCTGAATTAGGTCCTGTTGATAATTAAACATTTTCTATTATGATCCAGGAGCTATTTTCCCTTGTTGTTTCTCCCCATACCTAGAATCATACTCTTACAGTTATTTTATGAGTCATAAATGTGATCTATTTCCTCAAGATGTTTAACCATCATCCATTTTGTTGGTGGCCTGGTTACACATTAGGTACTGTAAGATACAACAATCTTATAACATAAACAGAATATAAATAATGCAGCTAGTAACATTGACAAAATCATAGTGTAGTAGGGAGACACAAATCATAAACAATCTGGGAACAAAGAACCAATTAAAACAATGATTAGTATAACTAGTTATAATCCAGTTGTAATCCATTTGTAATAAGCCATCAAGTCCACAGGAGAGCGAGCTGGAGAAGCCAAATTCTGGAAGGATAAGGTAGAGAGAAAAAGATAAATGTTTCATCTTTCTTTGCAAAGGTATACATTATCAACTCCTTTTAGGTCATAGCATAAGAGGAAAGGTTTTTCTGGAAGACAAAGATTAAAGCTAGTATATTTCCCCCAAATTCATAAAGTTATAAATCATATCCATCATTTCATTCAGTCCCATGTAATTAATTCCTATTGATCTGGATGAAGTCATGAGGTTTTTCATTAGAGTTTTGTCATTTGTTACCCACTGAACTTACTTTCAAAGGCCCTCCCATTCCCCAGCTCAGCCCTGGTTCTGTGTACTCTGTTGCTCAGCGCTAAGGACCGAGCAGGGGAAGGAAGGGAGATTTAAGCAGATGGAGAGGCTCTCACTTGGCTGAGAGACTTCACACTCTAAGAGGTAGGAAGCTAACTAAGGCTGTCTTTCTCAGGAGGGCAGTCTTCAGAAACTTCCTACACTTCCCTGGACCAAGGCAAATACTTCTCTAGGTCCTTTGTCCCTCCTTCCTCAGCCCTTGGGCATCCAGTAACCCATCTCTTTCTCTCTTTGGATTTTCTGCTGGGAGGGAGTCAAGCTCTGTCCAGAGTCCCTTTCAGCTTTCCAGGCATAGGTTGGGTATCTGTGCTCTGTGGACCCATTTCCTAGTTTTCTGATTGGCACCCAGAGGTCCATTTCTAGACTAGGGTTTAGATGAAGGAAACCCCATTATCCTGCTACTGAAGCGAAAGAGGATAGGGACTCACAGCAGGGCCATACTTTCTAAAAAGAATTACCTTTACCAATCTCATAGCCACAATCCCTCGCCAACACCCCCTCTTGCCTCTGACCCCATTTTATAACCCTCATTTAACTTAAATGGCAGAAGTTTTGGATAACTTCTCTTTGAGATCATTTTCTTTGTAAATAGGCATATAAAGCATGGGAAGTTAGCCTCACACCCAGTTGAATATCTGATACCTAGCTGTACCGATGCTTTCAAGTACCTGTGTATGTGTGAGTTTCTGTAGGAGGGACATCTCCACAGGAAGTAAGGGACTGGGTTTCTGTCTGATCCTTCAGGGACTGCCTCCTAATCAGAAATATCTTCTCTTGTACCTCTTTTATGATCTGCTTCCCTTTCCCTGTTTTGCCCAGTAATTACCAATTTTCATCAAGTGATTTACAGTAGTTAAAAAAATTAGTCACAAATATATCCCTCAGTGTAAGCATTTGGTTAGAAAGGTGGTTTATAAAATAGCATCGTTTCCGTTTATCTCTATTGTTTTGTTTCAAAGTTCTCAGTTCCCTTTTGCTCACGTTAATAGCTTGAATAATTGCGCCCTCTCCTGGTGATGTCCGAGTCCTGCAGAGTAGGAGATAGCTCTCCCACTTTTGAACCATTTTCCCATTTTCCCATCTGAATTTTATTCCTAGGGGGTGTTTGCGTCTACCTTCTTCATGGTGAGTCTAAACTTGAGTGATATGAATGTTCTCGATGGCTTTTAAATCTCTATGCTTCAGGTAGTTTTTATCACGTGAAACATTTTGTTTGAAATTAATGTTAAGATCCCATTTCAGTTCCAAAGCCGTTAGACACATGTACAGTTTCTCTCTTGCTGCTGGCACCTAAGACATTAAAAGTAAGCCATCTCCATTTTCAAGAAATGCCTTACCTTTTTTTAATTAAAATTTTTATTTCAGCTAATTATAAATTAACATGCAGTTGTAAGGAATAACACAGGGAGATCCTGTGTATGCTTTACTTAGTTTCTGCCAATGGTAACAATCTTACAAAACTATAGGATAATGTCACAACCAGATTATTGAGATTGCTGCAGTAAAGATTCAGAAAATTCTCCTCACCACGAGGACCCGTCATTTTGCCTTTTTATGGCCACAATCTTTGCCCTCCTGCCCTCACTCACTGCCTGGAAGCCACTAACCTTTTCTACATTTCTATAATTTTGTCACTGCAAGATTATGTGATTATATGAATGGAATCATATAGTATGTAATCTTTTGGATTTGGCTTTTTTTCACTCAGCATAATGATCTGGAGAATCATCCAGATTCTTGTGTGTACCAGTTTGTTTCTTTTCACTGCTGAGTAGTAGCCCATAGAACAACTGTTCCACCCTTTCTTTATCTATTTACCCAATGAAGGACACCTGGTTTTCCCAGTTTGGGGCTATTGAAAATAAAGCTGCTATAAACATCAGTGTACAGATTTTTGTGTGATCAAAGTTTAACCAAAGTTTTTATTTCTCTTTGATAAATGCCCAGAAGTGCAATCGCTGGGTGGAATGGTAGGTACATGTTTAGCTTTTTAAGAAACTACCGGGCTTCCCTGGTGGCGCAGTGGTTGAGAGTCCGCCTGCCGATGCAGGGGACACGGGTTCGAGCCCCATTCCGGGAAGATCCCACATGCTGCGGATCGGCTGGGCCCGTGAGCCATGGCCGCTGAGCCTGCGCGTCTGGAGCCTGTGCTCCGCAACGGGAGAGGCCACAACAGTGAGGGGCCCGCGTACCGCCAAAAAAAAAAAAAAAAAAAAAAAAAAAGAAACTACCGAACTGTCTTCCAAAGTGGCTATACTACCCTACACTCCCACAAGCAGCGTCTATAGCCATGCTGCATACTTGCCAGCATACCTGCCAGCATTGTCACTATTCTTTATTTTAGCTATTCTGATAGGTGGATATTAATAACATAAATAAATAAAATTTTTGAATTTTATTTTATTTATTTTTTTATACAGCAGGTTCTCATTAGTCATCAGTTTTATAAACATCAGAGTATACATGTCAATCCCAATCGCCCTATTCATCACACCACCATCCCCACCCCCTTGCGGCTTTCCCCCCTTGGTGTCCATACGTTTGTTCTCCACATCTGTTTTTCAACTTCTGCCCTGCAAACCAGTTCATCTGTACCATTTTTCTAGGTTCCACATACATGGGTTAATATACAATATTTGTTTTTCACTTTCTGACTTACTTCACTCTGTATGACAGTCTCTAGATCCATCCACGTCTCAACAAATGACCCAATTTTGTTCCCTTTTATGGCTGAGTAATATTCCATTGTATAGATGTGCCACATCTTCTTTATCCGTTTGTCTGTCGATGGGCATTTAGGTTGCTCCATGACCTGGCTATTGTAAATAGTGCTGCAAAGAATATTGGGGTGCATGTGTCTTTTTGAATTATGGTTTTCTCTGGGTATATGCCCAGTAGTGGGATTTCTGGGTCATATGGTAATTCTATTTTTAGTTCTTTAAGGAACCTCCATACTGTTCTCCATAGTGGCTGTATCAATTTACATTCTCACCCACAGCGCAAGCGGGTTCCCTTTTCTCCACACCCTCTCCAGCATTTGTACCTTGTAGATTTTCTGGTGATGCCCATTCTAACTGGTATGAGGTGATACCTCATTGTAGTTTTGATTTGCATTTCTTTAATAATTAGTGATGTTGAGCCGCTTTTCATGTGCTTCTTGGCCATCTGTTTGTCTTCATTGGAGAAATGTCTATTTAGGTCTTCTGCCCATTTTTGGATTGGGTTGTTTGTTTTTTTAATATTGAGTTGCATGAGCTGTTTATATATTTTGGAGATTAATCCTTTGTCTGAAGATTCATTTGAAAATATTTTCTCCCATTCTGAGGGTTGTCTTTTCCTCTTGTTTGTGGTTTCTTTGTGGTGCAAAAGCTTTACGTTTCATTAGGTCCCATTTGTTTATTTTTGTTTTTATTTCCATTACTCTAGGAGGTGGATCAAAAAATATCTTGCTGTGATTTGTGTCAAACAGTGTTCTTCCTATGTTTGCCTCTGAGAGTTTGATAGTGCCTGGTCTTACATTTAGGTCTCTAATCCATTTTGAGTTTATTTTTGTGTATGGTGTTAGGGATTGTCCTAATTTCATTCTTTTACATGTACCTGTCCAGTTTTCCCAGCACTACTTATTGAAGAGACTGTCTTTTCTCCTTTGTATATCCTTGCCACCTTTGTTATAGATTAGTTGACCATAGGTGCATGGGATTATCTCTGGACTTTCTATCCTGTTCCATTGACCTATATTTTGGTTTTTGTGCCGGTAGCATATTGTCTTGATTACTGTAGCTTTTTAGTATAGTCTGAAGTCAGGGAGTCTGATTCCTCCAGCTCCATTTTTTTCCCTCAAGACTGCTTTGGCTATTCGGGGTCTTTTGTGTCTCCATACAAATTTTAAGATTTTTTTTGTTCTAGCTCTGTAAAAAATGCCATTGGTAATTTGATAGGGATTGCATTGAATCTGTAGATTGCTTTGGGTCATAGAGTCATTTTCACAATGGTGATTCTTCCATTGCAAGAACATGGTATATCTCTCCATCTGTTGCTCTCATCTTTAATTTCTTTTATCAGTGTCTTATAGTTTTCTGCATACAGGTCTTTTGTCTCCCTAGGTAGGTTTATTCCTAGGTATTTTATTCTTTTTGTTGCAGTGGTAAATGGGAGTGTTTCCTTAATTTCTCTTTCAGATTTTTCATCATCAGTGTATAGGAATGCAAGAGATTTCTGTGCATTAATTTTGTATCCTGCAACTTTACCAAATTCATTGATTAGTTCTAGAAGTTTTCTGGTGGCATCTTTAGGATTCTCTATGTATAGTATCATGTCATCTGCAAATGATAGTTTTACTTCTTCTTTTCCAATTTGTATTCCTTTTATTTCTTTTTCTTCTCTGATTGCCATGGCTAGGGCTTCCAAAACTATGTTGAAT
This sequence comes from Platanista minor, assembly GCA_004363435.1. NCBI lineage: Eukaryota > Metazoa > Chordata > Mammalia > Artiodactyla > Platanistidae > Platanista > Platanista minor. The sequence continues at coordinate 1,000 of RJWK010049925.1, read as the reverse complement.
AATAGTGGTGAGAGTGCACATCCTTGTCTTGTTCCCGATCTTAGAGGAAATGCTTTCAGTTTTTCACCATTGAGGATGATGTTTGCTGTGGGTTTGTCATATATGGCCTTTATTATGTTGTGGTAGGGTCCCTCTATGCCTGCTCTCTGGAGAGTTTTTATCATAAATGGGTGTTGAATTTTGTCAAAAGGATTTCTGCATCTATTGGGATGAGCATATGGTTTTCATTCTTCAATTTGTTAATATGGTGTATCACATTGATGTGCATGTATTGAAGAATCCTTGCATCTCTGGGATAAATCCCACTTGACCATGGTGTATGATCCTTTTAATGTGTTGTTGGATTCTGTTTGCTAGTATTTTGTTAAGGAATTTTGCATCTGTATTCATCAATGATATTGGTCTGTAATTTTCTTTTTTTGTAGTATCTTTCTCTGGTTTTGGTATCAGGGTGATGGTGGCCTCATAGAATGAGTTTCGGAGTGTTCCTTCCTCGGCAATTTTTTGGAAGAGTTTGAGAAGGATGGGTGTTAGCTCTTCTCTAAATGTTTGAAAGAATTCACCTGTGAAGCCATCTGATCCTGGACTTTTGTTTGTTGGAAGATTTTTAATCACAGTTTCGATTTCATTACTGGTGATTGGTCTGTTCATATTTTCTGTTTCTTCCTGGTTCAGTCTTGGAAGGTTATACCTTTTGTGAATTTCCCCATTTCTTCCAGGTTGTCCATTTTATTGGCATAGAGTCTCTTAGGATGTTTTGTATTTCTTCAGTGTCTGTTGTAACTTCTCCTTTTTCATTTCTAATTTTATTGATTTGAGTCCTCTCCCTCTTTTTCTTGATGAGTCTGGCTAATGGTTTATCAATTTTGTTTATCTTCTCAAAGAACCAGCTTTTAGTTTTATTGATCTTTGCTATTGTTTTCTTTATTTCTATTTCATTTATTTCTGCTCTGATCTTTATGATTTCTTTCCTTCTGCTAACTTTGGGTTTTGTTTGTTC
>RJWK010049924.1:0-16453 GCA_004363435.1 Platanista minor | reverse complement strand
TTTTTTTTTTTGCGGTACGCGGGCCTCTCACTGCTGTGGCCTCTCCCGTTGCGGAGCACAGGCTCCGGACGCGCAAGCTCAGCGGCCATGGCTCATGGGCCCAGCCGCTCCGCGACATGTGGGATCCTCCCGGACCGGGGCACGAACCCCCATCCCCTGCATCGGCAGGCGGACTCTCAACCACTGCGCCACCAGGGAAGCCCGGGCATGAATACTTTAATGACTCAATATAAATTGCAAAGAGTGGTATCACTTTCCAATATACCTCACACAGTGCTCTCCAAGGGAATCCAGGAAGTGGTTACCAATATGCAAATACTTGATGTGTTGTTGCTACATTAAAGTGTATCTTTTAAACTTTTGTTACATTGTCTCGTTAGTTATTCTTGACATACAATAATGCCTTTGATTTTTATATGTTAATCAATCACTTTATTCACGTTTCATTTTTTTCATTTTCAAGTGATTGCTTTGATGTTTTAGTCATAAAAAATTAAATATGCTTTTAACTACAAAGTAGTCAGTTTTCTTCCTTGCCAATATTTATATACTTATTTCTGTTCCATGTCTTATTATAGAAGACAGAACATCCAAGCTAATGTTTAAAAAACAGTGATGATACCATCCCTTCTTAATTTGATGCTAATTTTAACGGTCTCTACAGACGCAGCATTGCATTTAATCTTGGCTTTGTGTAAGAAGCCATACTACTGTTCTGCCTGTCTCTGTTACCTGTCTCAGGACAGGTGTTGAGTTTTAGAAGTTAATGTCTCCATGTTTATGGCCACAAACCCATGTTTCATTTACATCGAATCATCATTACGTTACCGAACAAACCTGGGTCTGCTCACCCGATGCACAGCAAAGCCAATCTACTGATGCCAGATTGTGGGAAAGGAAAGTACAGCATTTATTGCAAGGCACCAAACAAAGATTACAGCAGCTAATGCTCAAAAGACCCAAAACTCCTCAATGGCTTTTGGGGAAGGGGTTTTAAAGTCAAGGAGAGGGACAGGGTCTCAGGGTGCATGATCAACTCATGGACATTATTCTGATTGGTTGGTGGTGAGGTCAATTATCAGTCTTCATTTGACTTGACATATCAGTAATGTTTAATACATTTAGCCACTCTCTCCTTGAAACACATCTTCACCTGGCACCCAGGACATGACTATTTCTTATTTCTTGTCCTGTCTCTCCTTCCTTTGCTGGATTCCTTCTCATCTTCCAGATCCTGAGAAGTTTAGCACTTCAAAATTCCAACCTCTTCTCTGGTCTGCGCAATCCATCTATATGCTGACTACTCCCAATTTCCTATCTTTAGTCCTGAACCCTCCTCTTAGCCAAATTAATGAAGGCATTTCAAATGTAACATTATAAAATCAAATTATTTATTTTCCCTCCAAAATTTGTTTGCACCATGTTTTTGTCATATTAGTATATGAATCCCCATTCTTACAATTACTCAAAGCTAAAAGCATAAGAGTCACCCTTACCATGCCTTTAGAGATATATCCGAATCTGATTACTAACCACCACCTACACTGCTACTTTTCTGGTCCAAGCCATAGTTATATGTTACCTTCACCATTACAGCAGCCTCCTAACTGGCCTGTTGAATTTTAATTCCCACTCTTGTACGGTCTACTATGTGGCAGCAAAAATGTTCCTTTTAAAACGTAAATCGTATCACATCGCTCCACTGCCTGAAATTATTGCTCAAGTAAAAACCAAAATCTTTTAAACAACCTGTGAGACTCTATAATCTGTATCAACCTCACCTACCACATCCTCTCTGATCTCATTTCCTTCCAAGACTTTCTTTGTCTTTTCATCCCAGGCCCACTGGCCTCTTTTCTTTCCCCAAACAAGCATGCTTACGGTATACATATGGTTCATTTCATCTGGACCTCTACCAAAATCTCACGTTATCCTGGAGGACGACTCTGTATCTTAAAAATTATACCCTATTTTTGTCACTCTCTACTTCTCTTAGATTTCTTCAGTTTTTTTCAAAATAGCATAAAACACTACCTAATAACTCATTCATATGTTTACTTGCTAATTATGTAGGGAAACAACACACATACACACACTCAGACACATAAACCTCAACAGAGCAGGGACTTTGTTATTTTATTTACTGACTTATCCCAAATAATTAGATAAGATCCTGGCCCCAGGTAGACCCACCATAAATATTTGTTGAATGAATGAATGAAGCCAATTTCTTCGTGAAGCACTGACTGAATTTCTGTTAGGTATCAAACACTGCCCTAAGTATGATAATACCTTTAAAATTTTTCTAACAATTCTAGCCATCTAAAAATTAAATACACTTATCCTTATTCTATTAATGAAGTTCTGAGAGATTAAGGACTTACTTAAGGTTATATAGTTAGTAACAGAATTGGATTTCAGTCTTTTAATTTCAAGCTTTTATCTCTATTATCCCAGTTATCAATAATATTGAGTGCCTTGGATAACCACAGAATAGAATCCATGGAGACAGGATTAAAAGACAGACACCACTGAGAACCATTCTAAGTAGCTCTCAACATCTAGTTTTATAATCTTTTGTCAAATTACAAGGGCCAGTATTCAGACTAGAATACTGAACTTCTGCAGGAAATGTGTTCTTCTGATGTGTAGAGCTAGGAAGCAGCATCCTTTCCATCAGAGGAATGGGCTGACAGTCAGTCTAAGCACCTGGGATTTCCATATACTTTTGTCACATTTACTGGACTAATAGATTTGAAGAATGGTTTAAAGCAAAATTACTGGTGCAAAAAAAAAATCTCTGCCTACAGTCACATGATTTGTCCCAATTATGCATTTTCTAATTAAGAAATAAAGGTGCCTATAATTTGCTCCAGATGAAATTTGTTCGTTCCTGTTCATTCCTACTTCGGCAGCTGGACTTCCAGGGCCACCAAAGAGAGTATATTGTTCTAAGGAAAGATATTTTCTTACACTGCACACAAGTCTCAAACAATCCAATTCTAAAGAATAGTTTTGCTAAAACTCATCCTCTTGTGACCTTAGCTTAGAGGTTGTTCAAGAGAAGGCCCAGTGAGTGCAGAACAGTAGGAAATGGTCACTTTTCCCTCACTTCAGGGCCGAGTCTGGAAAATCAAGTCCATATTTGGACTTGATGCTGGAATACTCTGAACACGTAACTTTAATATAAACCTATGGCAAAGATTATGCATTTCATGTTCTTAAAAGAGATTATAAACCACATGTTTCGTTTTTATTAGAAGCATTCCTTGTTTCTGGAAGAGTTTAGGGGTACATAAGGCCACAGTGGCCTTAAGAAGAGTTTAGGAAAAAGACAATCCTCTAAAAGTAGGGAGAGAAGACCATCAGACAGCACACAAATTGCAGGCACCAAAACAGCATTTCTGCTTCTATTTCAGTGTGTAACTGTGAAGTGTCTGGGAAAAAGCAATCCTGTAAATGAAATGGATGACATTTGCTTAACCAGGAGTGGCTTAAACTGAGCAAGATTAAAGTTTACAGAAGATTTTTTTTAATCTCATTATAATGAAGTGAAGAAAAGAAAGATAAAGACTAGGGATAAACTTTAATCTCTGATTATTAAGGGTATAGTTTTGTTCATATTATTTTGATGTACAGTAAAAGTAAAATTTAGTGAAATTTGTATTGCTCATCAACTGATTCTTGTCAGTTTGGATTTCCCAGATTTTATTTCATGAGCTTATTTTTCTTTTGCTTTCCATAGACCCTAGAATAGCTAACTAATCTTGCATGAATGATAGTAGGGTAAATTATATAACAAGTAAAGATGAAACACAAGTGAGACTAAACTAGCCCATGACTAGACATCGATCAAAATACTTTTGAAGAAAAAAAGCAAAAAACAAATGTCATGGAAAGACTAAGAAGGGACTGAAATCTACTAGGAACATCAGAATCACAAATGCTTGTGATTTTCTTGTTAAGGTGTAATAGAACAATATTTGCTAGTGAATGAAATAGGTAAAATTTTCATCTCATGTTGATTTCCTATCACAGTTTGCATGGAACTTTTCTCCCACCAAGATAAAACCCTTTACCAAAAAAATATAGAATAATCTCATTTAGTTTCATGTCTCCTATCCCTGCTTCCCTCTATCGTTTCATTCACAGACACTCATGCACTATTGTGTGGAGAAATTTGGTAAAAAAAAAATTTTTAATAAAATTAGAGGTAAAATTTTAAAAAGAGTCTGCAACATATATACTGCTAATACCCTTAATAGATTAAAAAAAACAACAACTTCTACAAAACAATAAAAGGACAAACCCCCTCCCCCAAATGGACAAAAAAAACAAGAACAGATAACTCAAAAAAAAAAAATACTAATAAGTACCTTTAAATATTCGATTAAGTCAAGTTCAGAAACGAGATGACATTTTTGCCTATTACATTGGCAAAGATAATTCCAGTTCTCAAGAGAGAAATTTGGCACTATAACTCTTAAAATTTGTATAGCATTCCACTTCCAGAAACTTATGCTAAGGGAATATTCATGCATATATTCAAAGATTAAGCTGTCAGAATGTTCTTTGCATTATTTGAAATGACAAAAGATTAGTAGTAAGTTAAACATCCAACTATACAATACTTGGCAAAAGTTATAAAGCATCAGTATAACAGGATCTTATAAAGTCACTAAAAATGCCAGAGAAGATTATTTAATGATTTAAAAATATCAATTCCATTTTATCAAGCAGAAAACTAGATTGCTAAATAGTATAGTGAATAATCCCTTATTAAATAAAATACATAAGTATTTTCTAAAGTTTCTATAATGAATATTTTTTACCTATTAATAAGAAAAATAGGCTTACAATTAGGCAAAATTTAGATATAATACTATGTGAAGCAGAAATGCAGTGTCTTCACACCTTCCCTCCCAATACAAACACCGAAAACTTCACTTGCACTTGTTATAAAATTTTATTTATGTATTTTACCTCTGTATTATTCTCTCTTCTCACTAATGATCTCTGTACATATATATATATATATATATATATATATATATATATATATATATATAATACAAACTTTAAGTAAGCTTTAGGGAAGAAAGGCCAGTTATTTTAACTTATCCCTTAGAATAGCTTCTCACAAAAATAAGTACTAAATTAATTTTTTGCTTCTATGACGTAAATCACTAAACAAGGACGGGGAACGCTAAGCCCCTTAAAATTAATGTCCTCAAATTAACTTTTTCTCAAACAAGCTGCCTTCTGACCATAAAAACACCATCTGCCCCTTCATCAGAAACCCTCAAAAATTTAATCATCTGCACTGCAGATTTCCCACTCTACGCCATGTAATGGGTTACCTCATCCACCCATGTGACTCTTAGTGTCCCTTCCTGCCCATCACCGCTGCCACCGCCTTATTCTAAGCCCTCATCCCCTCAATTCTGGATCTTCTGGATTGTCTAATAGCTGCTCTTCCTAACTCTAGGCTATGTCCATGTAAATCCAACCTCCTTGCTACTGTCAGTCTACTCTTTCATAAATATCCCTTTGACCAAGTCATTTCTTTGCTTTATAACCTTAAAGAGTATTTCCTCCAAATAAAAGCTAGCATCATACTAAACCACTGTTTGTTTCATGAGCTCTTTTTTTTTGTTTCACCACTGCCCACTTTAATTTCTAAATTCCCCAATATATGCCTTTCCTTCTGGTCCAACTATATTCTATCCATACGTAAATGCACCATGTTCATTTATACTTCTGGGCTTTCTCTGAGGTGACTTGTTTCACGGGTAATACCTTTCTTCCTCCCGAGCTATTTCCCAAATCGTACCCATTTATCCAGCCTCAGCTTGTCACAATTTCTGTACATCTCCTTTAATACCCCCTGTAGATCTCTTCCTTCTTCAAACGCTTTTAGTACCCGGAGTCTGGATCACAAAACTTAGTGTGTACGATTCCTTACATTATTTGGGCTTTGGTTCATGTTTGCCGCTTGTGCTTCTCCCCGTGTTACACAATACCTCCTGGTAGCCTGTCTTACACCCAGTAGTTTGCTCCGCCCACCCCTCCCCTAAATTGCCCCTCCCGCCACCTCTGGTAACCACTAGTTTGTTCTCTGTACGGTGAGTCGTGCTTGCCATTGGCTTTTGGAAACGAGGTAGCCACCTGCAATCTGGGGACAGGTTGGAAGTGCAGAGCAAGCCCCACCAGAAGAAGAACCCAGGCGGCTCCTTCGCCTGCCAGCAGCTGCTTTCGTGCCCTTTGCCAATAAAACGGTCCAGGTCAGGGCTCAGCAATCTTTCCCATTAAAAAAGGAAAGAAAATTAGTGTATCCTGTTTTTGCCAAACCAGCATCTGTTACCATGGAAACCTACAAGACTCTGAAGTTAGCAGCAGAAAACCCTGGGTCTGGATCCACTTTGCCTTCAGAGTCACCTGGTGTCGTCACAGGGTCTGGATGTGTCTGGACCACTGGGCCCTGGTTGCTGCTAGAAACGATTCATGACTTTTATACTGGGATCTGGAAAACTCCGCATCACATCTGTTTAGAGTGAATGCCCGGCACACGTGGTGCTAACACAGCACGTGCACGGGAAGAGGGCGCCAGGCGGGGAGGACAGCCCACCGCGGGAAAGACGAGCAGCCGGGCCGCGCCCCACCCCGGGAGGGTGAGGTGTGGGCGTTTTTCTCCCATCGCAGCGCTGGGGAGCAGGAAAGCAGGGTGCTGGGAGGGGGCTCCGGACCCGGTCGCTCTGCGGACAGCTGTGGGCCGGGGCCTGAGCTGAGCCGTGAGCGCTCAGAGGTGGACAGACAGCTTCACCCTCACCCGAGTGAATGGCAGGCGCCGTTTGAGAGGAGTGGCAGGAACGTAGGTGGGTCCGTGCCGGGAAGGACAGGCCACGCGCAGGTGCCCCAGGACGGATGCGGCCGTGAAGCAGGCCGCTAAGTGCAGCGAAGCAGAGCCCGTGGGGGGAAGGAAGCAGGGAGCCGGCCGAGGAGATGGGCTGTCACCGGGAATGGTCGGTCACCTTGTCACACACCTGCGTGACCTTGCGCCGGGGCCCGCCCCTTCCACCTCTGAGACTTACGAGAAAGAGAAACAAGAGCCACACGAGCTTCCGGGCGTGGCACAAGCTCTGCGCCTGGCAGGGCTCATGGATTAGCCCGGGCACCTGCCTTCGCGGAACAGAGGCGGGCCCCGAAGCGCCCTCCGGCTCCAAGATCTGGTGCATCCGTACGCAAAGCTGGTTCTTCACTCTGCACACGTATCACACAAAACAGTTTAAACAGTAGCATGCACTGACACTTTTAAAGAAAGCAAGACAAAAGTGGAGAGTGAAAACCCTGTTTATTTCCAGAGACCGTTGTGGTAAGTCACAGAGAAAGGATGACACGCATCTGAAAGCCACAGCCCAGGAGCAGCCAGGATGTGAAGGGAACTTGGGTCCGGGCTTCGCTGGGCCACTCGCTCACCTGGGACTTCAGCAAGTCCCTGTGCCCTGCTGGGCTGCAGCTTCCGCCCTGGGATGTTTTCACACTTTTAGACTCTAGCCATGGAACAATTTTTATAATGAAAAAAATTCGAAGCATGGTTTCTACTAAATGCGCATCACTTCCACACTATGTCAAAAAATCTCGAGTCAAAGCATGGTAAATCGGGGGCATCTGTATGCTCTATTCTCCTGTTCCTGCTGCTCTCAGTATGGTTTCTTAATCCCTCTTCACCCCCTTGTCTTATTTCTGTTCCTCTTCCCTCCTCTAAGCTTTCTTCCAGGGAGAGTCTATCCGCTTCCACAGATGAGGCCTCAGATTGTACCTCTACCCCTTCTAATGGCTTTCCAACAACTCGATGTCCCCAGGGCGCTCCACACACGCACCTCTGCCCTCCAGGTGTCTACTCGCTCTCACACTCCCTCTAATCCTCGACCCCGGTCTCTCCCCCTCGCTCCCTACCACTGCCTCGTCCACAGTCTCGCCATCTCTCTTCTGGGTCTGTCAGCACCTTCCCTGCTGGTCTTCCCACCCCCAGTTCCTCCCTGCCCTAAATCCATCCTCCATACTACTGCCAGGATGATTGTCAAAAGAAGAATTTGATGATTGTTATACCTCTGCTTAAAATCTTTCAATGGCTAACCATGGACTAGAAGATCAAATCCAACTTCCAGCTTAACGTACAAGGAATTTCTCATCTCATCTCAACCCACTGATGTCTCTGGCCTCATGCTTGATGAGGCCCTTTTCAAGGTCTCAGCTTCAAGGAATTCTCACTGCCTCAGAACTGCCCAGGCTTCACCCACATTCGAGGTGCCCCTATACTAATCACACTGCATTAACTACCCATCAGTCTCCACCTCCAAATTCTTACCTTCTCGTCGACAGAGAGCATTGTGTTACTCACATTTGTACCTCCAAGGTCTGTAATAGCATCCTCTGTGTGGCAATCCCTCCGTGAACGTTCATTAAATGAAGGGAAAAAAAATCAATTATTTGTTTCTGAGCCTTGAAAAAAGAGAAAAGTGGTATCTTGGAAAAGGACCTTGAACAGAAAAGGTATCATCACTGTCTCAGTAAACTCTAACTTATGTTTCCACTAAGACACCAACACAAGTAATAACACTTTATTATTCCTATACAAGGCAGCTAGTAATTTGACCATATGTAGCCTAGAAATGTTCAAGGTCCCACTGTCCCTGCCAGACTTTCTTCCATATTTTCCCTGATTAACATAAAATAAACTTCTCCCAGTGCACCAGGCACTTTGAGAGCATAATCACTTAGATGCTCTAAAAACAGTGTCTGATTTTTTTCAGTCCACTAAGATATTATTTAGAACTTTTATACTGTTGAGTATTTCTCAGCCCCGGTGAAACACAGTGCTGCTTCCAAAAGGCACTGACATTCTTCAGGATTTGCCTGTGAGCTGGGGTAACTTGGTTTATTATGTACAATCAACCAAGAACAGCTTGGTCTTTAAAATTTCCATCACTGGTGGAATTTCCTCTGTTCAAGTTGACCCCAAAGTTTAATTTAGATTGTGCAGAAAGAACGTGTCGATCGACTGGGCCTTCCATCAGGTGCGACTCACCAAGTGACATCAGTTAAATCTGCAGCTGTCTGCAGCAGATTATGATGAATTGAACTGATCCTATTAAACAGGAAGAACAACTAGAATGTGAAATCAAATCAAAGGTGCTTCTGAGGGAAGAAAGGAACACAAATCCTACAAATGACTACTTCAGCACAGCATGGATAGTCATTTAATTCGAAGACTGGTTTGCCAGAGAAAGTCAGCGAGCAGAACACGCAGCTCATCAATCTTAATGCGACTCTAATGGCTAAACTGATCCTGAGGGGTGTCATGTGCAGACCGAAAAAACAAGCACAATGACACAGCGGTTCTCAAAAGGCCTGCAGACAGCTCCAACTGGATGAGGAAGGAAAAGGGAGAAGAAAATCCAGTTGAAAGAGATGATCTAAAAATTAGGTTTAGAAAGTGTATTTTTTCAGTGAAAAGGGCCCATCCTATTATAAATCCTGATGAGCTCAACTACTTGAGAAAAGTGTCAAAGCAGGTGATAGACAGCTTGGCAGGATGGGAGTGGGCAGCACACGGGGGGCTGTCCGGCACCGTGGTGCTGAGGGGAGGACTGAGCGTGGCCCAGAGCTCGGTGGGGCACCCGGGAGGGCACAGACGCCCAAAAGCCAAGTGTTCAAATACTCGGCAGGTCAAAACCCCAAGCAGGCAAGTATGGAGGGTTACGAAGAGTGGCTGGGGTGACGGAGAGGTTGCCGGCCTTGGTGGGCTAGCACAGCAGCTGGCAAAGAAGGAGGCAGGTGTCGGAGGGTTTCTTCTTTCCTAGCAGGTGCCAGCGATGCAGCAGGTGAGGGGGCAGCCCAGCCCCATGTCAGGAGGAAGAAGCCAGAGCAGGGCAGGGAAGAGACTGAGAATTTGGGAACTGAGACACACCTGGGAGCGCTAATAACTTCTCGGATATCCAAGCCAGTTTGGGGATTTCAATCAAACAGCACCTTTTGACTGATGACTCCCCAAACTATGTTCTCAGCCCTGCGCAGCTCCCTGAGTTTTAGACTTACCTACCCACCGGCACCTTGACAGCCCCGCCGGGAACGTCTCAGCCTCCTCTAGGCCATGACGGATCGGAACAGAACGCTCTGTTCTCCCCCCCACCCGACCTGCTGCGGCCCCAGTCTTCCTGGCTCAGTAAATCACATCACCGTCTGCCCAGCTGCTGAGCAAGGAGACATCCTCGCGGCTCTCTTCCTGTCACCTATCCGCACTCCAGCCCGCCAGCACACGCGGCCAGCGCTGCATCCGAATGCATCACCAATCCACGCACTGCTCTCCGCTCTCCATCACTGTCGCCCGGTCCAGGCTGCCGCTACCCTGGCCTCCGAACCATCTCCCTGCTTCCACCTCTGCCCCCAAATCATTCTTCCACAGCAAACCCAACCAGACCGATATTTCACGAGTGTGGATGAGACCATGTTCCTCCCCTGCCTCACCCCACCAGTAACTTTCCTTTATCCCGACCATCATATCCACTAGGCCTGTCTCACCCCCCAAGTCCCAGTCTTAATGCTTGCGGTGCCCTCTTTCTGGAATGTTCTCGGTAGACCAAAAGTTTCCAAAACATGTCCCCAACCGGCAGCAATCGCCCCTCCTGGGAACTTGTCAGCAACGCAGCACGTGCTAGGGTCCCACCCCAGACCTACTGAGTCAGAAACCCAGCAACCTTGAGCCACAGCTCCAGGCAAGACAGCTGCTCCAGGCGAACACATGGGGGTCTGGTCCTCAGGTTCATTCAGATGCTCCCTGTCAGAGAATCACATCACCTCTCCCTCCCTCCCTCACTCTCATGCTGTTTCATCTCATTCAGAGCACTGGCATTACTGTGAAACTGTTTTAGCTGCTTTTTTACATGTTCGTGTCTGGTCCCCCATCTCCCCACCTCCCATCTAGAATACAGGCTCCAGGAACACAGGGACTCTGTTCACAGTCATGCCCTGGGTACTTAGAGGGACTCGGTAAATCCACAAGCACGGATGGAATGCATGCAATCCAGGGGGAGGACTCTAAGCCACAAGATGTGCATGGTCACACTTTCCTCCCTGAGACAGCCGGCCCCAGAATGACCTGGAGGGTAAAACACGGGGCTCCAGGTCCACCCCAGAGCTCCTGAGCAGTAGGTCCAGGGTTGCTTTCACTGACAGCCCCCAAGGGAGGCCGACACTGCTGACCCGGGACCAGGTTGAATGTCACAGCTCTAGCTGAAACCACCACAGAGGCGCTGAGAGCACTCAGCTGCACAGACCCCCAGGGATTCCTCCTTACCTCACGGTACACGTCTGCTTCCCAGACCTCACAGTCCCCCGGCCGATCCTGACCAAGCCAGACAGGCAGCCTGGGGCAGGACCCCCAGGAAACTCAGTGAGGAGGGGCTGCAGCGCGATGAGGGTGACCCAGCCCGGCATGGCTGGTCCCTGAGGCAGAAAGAGTGGATGCCACCTGGGGAAAGAGGAATTCTACTGAAGAACTGATCTGGGGTTCGGCTGAAAGGAACTTTCAGATCCGGTTCAGAGGTTTGGTTGGTAAGGAAAGGGGAGGCTTGAGAAAACTGTAAGCATCAGATCTGGGTCTTGAAAGATCATTTCAAGGAATAATGTGGGCCACGGATTGTAAGGAGGAGAAAGCAAATGGAAACTTTTAGAGCAGTCTCTGTATAGGAAATATTCAAACATGGTACATCTGTTTGGGAAGTTTGGGTTTTATTCATCAAATTTGTGTAAAGCTGTGTGAGCGTGCACTGCATTTTAATCTGATGAAACAAAGGATGTAGATCAACTCAATACTGCTTTCCTTTCTGTGGGAAAATGTCCTTAAGAACCCAGTGATGTTTGTCGGAGCCCAGGGGCAGGTCACAGGTATGCAAGCACATCTTCTGAAATGGGCTCATCTCTAAAGACTGGCTTTATTTAAGGCTTTCAACACCAGCAAGTATTCACTGAAAGAGGCCACAGGAAACAGGAGAGGCAAACTCCCAGGGATCGGGATTTTGGCTCTTTGCAAAATGTAGAAAATTCATTGCAGGGTGGAATGAAAGTCATACAACAAATGTCATCCAAACTCCACAAAGGCCTGAACTATGCAAAAAGACAGGGAAAAAATGGGTAATGGAGAGGTGGAAAGAGTGATTGTGTGTCTTCTTAAAACCACAGACACTTTCATTATAAATAAAACCATCAATAGGTGTAGGCAATTTTTAATTGTTTGTATTAATTCTGGCAGTCCTGCAAGTTCTTCTTGTTTCATTGACATGGTTAGAAGTCTTCACACACTGCATCCCATTGCATTCGTCCTAGGTGAGCCCAGGACCAGCGGGAGAGGGGAGCCCAGGTCTTGGGCTGAGCGCGGGCCCCGTCGGTGGGCACTGGCGCTCACCCGGTGTGGAGAGAGAGGTCCAGCTTGCAGCACCGCTGGGCATTTTCATAGGATCATATGCTCACACATCACTTTGTAAAGCATACAAACAAATATAACTCCAGATTACTTTTCACGATGGCATAGCACTTAACAAGTGCCATGTTATTTGCTGACCTAGAACGGTGAGCTTTCTTAGGGCAGGGATGGGAGCCTTGATTTCTGTATCCCCAGGTACAGTACACAGTAGGCACCCAACAAATACTTGATGAACAGGTAAAGGAATTTTTCTGACAGTGTCTCAGATACATCATTGCAAACCTAACTTAAAAATCATTGTTCAGGGACTTCCCTGGCAGTCCAGTGGTTAATACTCTGCACTTCCACTGCAAGAGGAATTCTGGTCGGGGAACCTAGATCACCCATGCCGCAAGGCATCGCCAAAAAATTTTAAAAGTAAAAACAATTTTATTTTTTTTATTCATAAATAAAATGATATTTTAAAAAATCATTGTTCGGACCTGTCAGTGGCTACTCCGGGATTCCACAGGAATCAGGTTTCACTGTTATCGATTAATCTGTTTTATATATTTATAAATGTTTTATTAAAAGGTCCAGGTTTATACGTGACAAATATGCAGGCAGAAAATAAAGTATAGCTTTTTAAAAGATATTATTCTCTTCTATCTTGACACTAAACAAAAAGGCTTTTAAAATGAACATTTTTATTATCTTGAAGTTCCTTTGAACATTATTTAGTGACAGTCTCATTTCTGTGTCAACTGATTCAACCTCTTCCTGACGTTGTCATTAAAACCAATGTCAATTCTCCCTTTCTTTCTCTACAGATAGAGTATATACTTAAAAACTTAAATAGATATCATCATTAAGCCAGGTTTTTTATTTTGAATCTATAAGATATGACCAATCTACCTCTCTCCAACATCATAGTAAGTACAGATCATATGTTATGTTTTCTAACCATATACTGAAGAGATATATAAATGGAAAACACCATTTATATATCAGGTCTGCCTTTATCAATTCACTGCCTCTAGACTAGAGACAAACTTTAAAGCCCTTTCTAATAAGCCAGACACGACACTGTATAACAAAAACCTAACCCTTAGAGGCTCAATATAAAGGTGATATCGATGAAAGAGCATAGACAAAGCACTATGCTAATGTAAATCCCAGGAAAACCTAATTCTCCTGGGCTGTTCCCTGGAGTGTTTTTCTTGCTGGTTTACGTGGCTGCCTTCCTGTCCTAAATGTTACCTGCAGAGGGTTCTGCCCTGACCCCCAGTCCAAGCTGGACACCCCCTTATTTGATCCTCTGCACTGTTCGGGTCACTCTCTGAGATTTTACTTTTTCATCAGTTACTAGCTGGTGAGCTAGCTTCCCCACTGGAATGTCAGCAGGATCACTAGATTGCCAGTTCCTGAAAGAACACCTGCAACTCTGAAGCCTTCCCATAAATATCTGCTGAATGATTGAATATACCCACCAAATAGCTGATGCTGAAGAGGTTTTTATCTCAAGACTCCCTGGGCTTATTGATTATTCAATAAATATTTATTGAGTGTCTAATCTCCAAGAACCATTCTAGGCTCTAAAGATACGTTAGTAAACAGAATAGAAAAGCAAAATCCCTTCTCTCATGGAACTTGTATTTTGGTGCAGAGCCCAAAATACTGCAACAGCCCCTCCCCTACTGCAACAGGCCCCTCCCCTACTGCAACAGCCCCTCCCCTACTGCAACAGGTCCCACTCCCTACTGAAGCAGGCCCCGCCCCCACTGCAGCAGCCCCCCTCCCACTGCTGCAACAGGTCCCCTCCCCCTACTGCAACAGGCCCCCTCCCCCCGCCCCAAGTAAATGGGAACTAATGTCCCATCTGCTACCAACATCAAAGGGGCTGTTCCCATTGCAAGATACAGAGCAATGCACCCTAAAATCCTCCTCACCAGATTCGCTCTCTAAATCTTACCTTCCAGGTCTCTCATCACCCCCACAAATGCTCATTCCTCTGCCTACTGCTTTCTTATGAAAATCGATACCTGCCCTTTATAAAGTCATTCGCGTGTTCCGCCTGAGCTTCTCCATGTGCATCTCCACCCCTTACCCCATCAACTGAACTGAGACTCAGTTCTGGATAGGGTCCTGGGAGCCAAACAACAAAAGCCTGAAGCTTCCAAGAAGGTAGGGACGGAGGGGAGTGGTGAGCACTGGGTTATGTGCAGGTGCAGCTGGTACAAGTTCAACTACACACCTGGGTGTAGGGGCATCGAAACGATGCCAGAGAAGGGCTGCCTGCTCGCCCAACGAACATAGACCGCCCCCCCCCAGACCTTCTCACAGCCTAAGCCCCTCCACTGTGGTTCTACTGTTTGAAGACACGTCGTGCGGTCAGCATCCTCTGTAAACGTGAGACAGTTCCATCAGATGCTCACTGAAGAAAGAAAAACCCACAGGGTTGGACCCCCTGAGAGATAGCGTCAGTCCCCTACATGTCCCTTCCTCAGGGACTTTCAAGGGCAATTTTGTTTTCATGAGACTTTGGCTAACTTTATGTGCAGACTTTAGAACCTAACCCCGAAGTGAGAAGATAATGACACCTATGTAAATAAACTGAAATTTCTGTTTGTCTATCAGTACGAGACACAAAAACAGCCAGATGGGTTTTGGGGATTTGTAGGTATTTTTCAGCTAAATTCGGAGAGTCCCTTTGCATCAAAGTGGATGGGGCAGAGGCATCTCAGAGAGGTCATTACCCCCCAGAGCAGCAGAAGTCAGAACTATTAGGAGAAACATGGCATATGGATTAAAAAGCTACAGCCAAGACACACGGCAGTGGCTTTCAATACAAAGCTCAAGTCAAAAGTTGCAAGAGCTGGTGATCTGAGCTGCAGGTGTTAGTTTGCTCTCTGTAGTGATCACACAGCAACGTGCTCCATTGCCTTGGAGCAGAGGCATCTGTCTGTGTGCAGACGGCCCATGATCTCCCAGCAACCCAGCCAGGACAGTTGGCGTGGCAGCATCACACCAGGATCACACGGGTATTGCTGAAGACCTGAAAATGAGCATTTGCATTGAGTTTCACAGCTCATAAAGCATCACAAGCTCCATTAACTCCATGCAGGCAGAAATTTTTGTCTATTTTTTTCAATATTATAATCCCCAGTGCCTAGAACAGAAACCAGCAGAAGAGGAGATACTCCATAAATGTGTTCAGTGAATTCTTACCACAGTCCTCTGAGACAGCGTCCCTATTCTAAAGTTAAGAACATGGAGGTCTGGGATTTGATGCCACTTGTCTATAGTGATAGCAGCAGAGAGGGACAAGTGTGGAGGGATGTTAGTGTGTCACTTGGGTCGTGTGAAATTCAAGCTACCTTAGACTCCTCCAGCTGGAGATGCCAGCCTCCCTTGTATCCGGAAGGGGTTTTTCTCTCCCACCAATTCCTAAAATACTTTTTATACCATTTCCCCACTTCAGGCAATTAAAACATACTGCCTGGTTTTATGATGATCTCTGCGTGGGTCTTATGCCTCTAACTACTTTGTAAACTTGGCAATAGGGTTAATAGTGTGAAATTCTTTTTTGTTACTCTTATAGGACCTACCTAACATAAAGGCTATCACAGGTGTCAGGGGCTGAATCCGGGCAACTTACCTAAGATTCCTCTAGCAATGGCTGTCAATGTGCCCACAAACCGCTTTCTTTTTTTTCCTGGATACACAGCACATACACTTCCTAAACTCCTTTGAAGTAAGATGTGACAATGTGACTGAGTTACGGATAGAATGTGGGCAAGAGACACTCAAGTCCCCGGGGCTGGCCCATAAAAGTCCTGCTTAGGGCTCTTCCCTGGGCGCAGTGGTTGAGAGTCCGCCTGCCGTTGCAGGGGACGCGGGTTCGTGCCCCGGTCCGGGAAGATCCCACGTGCTGCGGAGCGGCTGGGCCCGTGAGCCATGGCCGCTAAGCCTGTGAGTCCAGAGCCTGTGCTC
>RJWK010049923.1:0-16453 GCA_004363435.1 Platanista minor | reverse complement strand
AGGCTCCGGACGCACAGGCTCAGAGGCCATGGCTCACGGGCCCCACCGCTCCACGGCATGTGGGATCTTCCCAGACTGGGGCACGAACCCGCGTCCCCTGCATCGGCAGGCGGACTCTCAACCACTGCGCCACCAGGGAAGCCCTACAAAAGCACATTTTAACACAGGCTTTCTCTAACTCCATCCTGGAGTGTCAGCCTTAACACAATGATTACACAGAAAGAACTCACCCAAGATAAGCGTTCTCATCCTAGCTCTGCTTCTCACTCGCCCTGGTTAGTCGCTTAACCTCCTTGGGCCTCATTTAGGATTACATCAGCCTGGGATAGACTTGTGTCATTAGTGTACACTGTATTTGGCTATACTCAGGTATACCACATATACTATTTATGGAACATTTCGATATCAAATTTATTTTTAGAAGAAATTTTGTATCATCTCCAAAATGAAAGCCAATTTCATTTGCCAATGACCCAAAAGGTATATATACACCTACATATGTAACAAGAAAAAAAATCCTATTATTAAACTCTAGCTAATGCTCTTTGTTGAGTACTGAAGGCTCTGAGCCTAAGACCTGATCTCTGTTTTTAAAAAAAAAAACTTATCAAGCGTTAGGAAGGTACAAAAGAGAGACCAGCACCAAACTGGTGCTTTTTCCTACATGAAATCCAAAGGATTGCAAGAGAATTGAGAAGGGATTAACACTCTTCATTGTGTGTGCTGGTCCATGCCCTGTCTGTGTGCCATCTCAAACCATCTTGCACACCTGTAGGTGCATATCCCACTTTGGAAAGTAATGGTTTCAGCAGACAATCTTGAAGGCCTCCACTAATGTTCTACCACTCTATGAGTAAAGATCAGTGGAGTGGCCCATCTGATAAGAGAAGCAATGGATGTAATAACGCTGATAAGGCTTAAAGAGGATTTCTTAAGAGTAAATGAGCAGCGAAGGTCATTGTAGGGGAGTGGGTGAGTGGATGATGGTGATAATGACCATGGTAATAACATTTATTCGGTGCTTACTACAGGCAAGGGGTCATAAGTAATTTCATCTTGATATCTTTTCTTTTAAGTAGGTAAATTTCTTTTTTCTTTTCTTTTTTTTTTTGTGGTACACGGGCCTCTCACCGTTGTGGCGCACAGGCTCCGGACGCGCAGGCTCAGCGGCCGTGGCTCACGGGCCCAGCCGCTCCGCGGCATGTGGGATCTTCCCGGACCGGGGCACGAACCCGCGTCCCCTGCATCGGCAGGCAGACTCTCAACCACTGCACCACCAGGGAAGCCCGGTAAATTATTTTTTTAACAGCCTTATTAACGTACAATTAATACACACATTAAAAACTGCACATTTAATGTATACACTTTGATGAGTTCGGACATATCCATACCCCATGATACCATCACCACAATCAAGGTAATAAACATATCCATTACCTCCCAAAGTTTCCTTGTGTCCCATTTTTGTTTTTTTGAGGTAGGAACAATTACAATTCTTATTTTACAGATGAAGAAACTTAAACTTAGCTAAGAAAACAGAATGTTCATTATTTGCCACAAGACAACGGAGATTAAATTTTTCCCAAACGTTTTGGTCCATGACCCACAATAAGACACAGTAGGTTAAGCCACATGAAATTTCCAGTATTTGGCTGTCTTTTACCTACAGAAAGAGCAATTTCATATGTTCAATCTAATACATTTTACACTGGGATCCAACATGCAAAATATATACATAGGTACATACGTATATACATACATACAGAATATAAACATCCTGATATGTATATAACTGTGTGTGAGTATATATGTGTGTGTGTACACACATATAAATGTATATATCTAGTACAAAAGTTGCATAAACCAATATTTATCCTAATTATGTACCATAATTAAATCTCGTGATTTATTTTTAAATAAATTTTAAATTTATTTAAATCTCTTATTTTATTTTTAAAGATGAAAGTTATATTGAACATTTTAAAAATTGAACTCTGACATTCTCTGTTCTGTTCTATTTTTTATAATGTTGGTTACAACCCACTAAATTGGTTTTACAAGTCACTAAAGTGTTGCAACTCTCAGCTTGAAAAATACTGAATTAAAGGAACTCTAATCATAATCAGGAAAATGACAGAGTCACCTTGAGCTAGATGATGGTTGGCATTTCATGCCACCTCCTCAAGGTGCAAAGCAATGAGAAGCACAGGGCTTGGCCCTAAATGTTTGCTAAACAAATAGAATTTCTATAATTGGACTGCAGAGTAACTATCTTGCAAATGAATGTATGAGTTTAGTTGTGAAAAGGAACTATAAGGAAAAACTACTTTGATGGATGTCTAATTTTTTTTTTCTTAAATTGCTAAATAAAAGTAAGAGCCTCTATTTAAATATTTAAGTGTGAAGATAAATAGCAGACGGTAGTTTGAAAAATTCAAGGTGGTTTCTTTTGGGGAAAGGATTCAGAGCTAAAGAAGAGTAGGATGTGGAGTGGAACTCAGGTTTATCATAAGTCTTAAGCATAACAATATTATTTGACTCTTTAAATCGCATTCATGTTTTACTTTGGGAAAAATTATTTAATTAAAATTTTCAATCTTAGCTCAGAAAACACTAGATGGAGGCTCTGAAGATCTGTCATCTACACAGTGAGTCCAGGAAAGCTACTTGACTTCTTGGGGCTTCACTTTCCTCTAGGGTAAAACAAGGCTTAGAGTCTGAAGTGTCCTCTGTGTCTAATATTTTAGGACTCTACGACCATGAAAGAGCTGGTGGTGATTTTCAGATCGTTTTAATGAAAGGACACTGCTTTCCAAGATTACTCAAATGGTGAGAACTCTCAATTTAGCACATGAAAAGTCAGATCAAGCCTAGGACTCTCATCACGAGAGCAACCCAAACAATCCCAGTGTATCCCCTTCAGTGGAAGCCAAGCCACTCAGCTGCATTATTCCTTCTCAAGGCTGGCCCATCCTATTTCATAAATTATAATTTTTTGTTACCATATTACTTTTTGCATGTTAACCAAGTACCTTTCTTGGAGTTTCTTTCTTGAGTGTTTTCAATGTAGAAGCAAAATTTACTTGAATAAAACCATAATTAAATCTCTTAGTGCCTGTATTTTATTTTAGAAGATAGGAATTACATTGAACATTTTTTTCATTGAACTGTCATTTTTATCTTAGCTGTGGTTTAACCTCGTAATCTAATTTTTTTTCTAAACCTACTTCCCAGCTAATAAAAGAAAGATATGAAAAATTAAATTACATAATAAAGCATGAAGCAAGTGTAGCTATAATGATTGAAAAACTAGCATGAACTAATTTACACTGTTGAAAAGCTAGGATTTTTTTCACCCGTATTAAAAAAAAAAAAATTAAATAAAAAGAAGAAACCTCTTTGAGAATGGAGCAATAAATCAGGGTATACTAATTCCTATATGTAACTTTCAAACCAAGGTTAAATCATCAGAATGGAATGCCAATTTTTCAGTCACAGTAGAAAGAACAACCAGCCCTACGAGACTTGCGGGTAAGGTCTCTGTCAAAGGGATTTGTAAAAGAACTACTCTCTCTCCCATTTTGTTTCACTTTCATAGCATTTAGTTTTCAACTCTAATTTAACATTCTTGTTTTCCTTAAGTTTGTCCTAAATGCTTCTATCCTCCACAAGGGCCATTACCAAATATAAGTCCCCCAAAAGTATGGCACCCGTACCCTGCAAGACACCTTTACAGACAAATATTTTGAAAATGATTGATAAAATGCATTCACAGTGGCAATTCTTTGGGCCATTAGGAATCCAGTGAGCAATACATTCTAGAATGATCAAAACTTCTGACAAACATTTTAAGTCTCTGCAAATTGGGACAACCCTTGTCTCAAGTCAGCAGAAGCTACAAAATGTGTGTGTGTGTGTGTGTGCCTCCCTAATTTACACTTGGATTCTCCTGAGTCCTGAACTCAAAGTTCTGATCTTAGCAAAGACAGCCAGTAATCCCTTCTTCTTAGTAGTCTCGATGAAAAATATTTTAAGTCATTTTACGATCTCCCCCTTAAGTGCGGGGAACAAAGACCACCAAATTAGTCGCAGGGAGAATGCAGTGGGTTGGGATTTTGCCGCTTTGGTTTGTTTAAACCAAACACTGCCACCAGACTGAAATTAAAACACGTATTTAATGACCCCTCAGCTAAGTTTTGTGGAGCACATACACTGTATAAAACATGGCATGGCATTAGGTATAATGAAAGATACAAAAAGAATTAAACACGCTTCTGCTCCCAAAGGAAGATTTGTTAGTCTAGCTGGAGATGTTAAAATGAAAAGAGCCCAAATATAGTACGTCTACCAAGGAGGAACTTGGCCAACAACTGAAGAAATGTCTTAACCAAGTGATGACGTTAACACCCCCAATAAAAGCCAAGTTGAGATCATGACCCCTTGAGATAATGGGATAACACCACTTAAGGTGGTATTTTCCCCCAATACCCATAACCCAGTCTAATCATGAGAAAAGAGACCAGACAAACCCAGCTTGAGAGACATTCTACAAAATGTACTTCTCAAAACTGTCAAGATCATGAAAAACAAGGAAAAACTGAATTGCCAAAGACCAGAGGAGACTAAGGGAACACAACTAAATACAAGGTGGTACCTGGGAGCTGGAATCAGCTGAGGGAACAGAAAAGGGCCTTCATGGAAAAACTGACAGTATCCAAAAAAAGCCTGGAGTTTTAGTTAATTATTTTCCAAGTTGTTTTCTTAAAGTTGACAAATGTACTTTGGTGATGTGAAATGATAACATTAGGATAACCTGGGTTAGAGGTTTATAGGAACTCTGTGTACCAACTTTGAAACTTTTCTGTAAAACTATAATTATTCCAAACCAAGTTTATTATAAAGTCAATTATGTTATGTCAGTTTCACCCCAATTAACATATATGCATACACACACACACACACACACACACACACACACACGAGAGAGAGAGAGAGAGAGAGAGAGAGAGAAAGTCGAATATAAGATGTCAATAAGTGGTACAGGGGTCTTAAAACACTACGTTTACATTCAATCTTATGAAATCGCCATTATTTGAGCTTTTTCAACCTACAAAACAGCATCTTCATATGATTCCACCTAATAAATAGCTGTGGGTCGGGAAGACCTCATGATGAAATGGAACTTATCCAGGCTGGATATGAAAGGAACTGGAAATAGCAAGAAGGACACATTGCAGAAGAAGGGGACAGTGTGAGTGAAGGTGGGAACACGCACGATGTGGTCAGGGACGGGAGAAATCTATCTGTGCCAAGTGACAGAAAGTACACTGGCCACGGAAGGACTTTGAGCAGGCCCTGAATTTTAATCCATGACACAGAGCCTGGCCTCCCAGTGACCAGGAATATGCCCTCTGGGAAAAAAAACAAAAACAAAAAACACCTGCGGCCACCAGTGACACACATGACCTAGTCCGACGGCATCGACGGCTCATTTTCTAGCCCAGAGCGAAGTTCTATCACAATGAAAAGATCACTGAAGTACAAATTTAAGTCCTCACGCTGGCTCTGCCACTAATGGGCTAAGAACCCCTAAACGAGTCCGTTACTCTGCCTCCATCTCAGATTGCCGCCCTGAAAAGGAGGGGAGGTTGAGGATCGTCTCTAAGGCCTCTTCCAGCTCTAAAATGCTAACTCCAGTGCGGGCCGAAATATATTTCCTGGCTCTCGGAAGCAACATGTGGTTCACTCAGGTTGAGAGAATGATGCAGGTATGTGAAAGCAAAAACACTGAGAATAAAAGGACTGTGTTTTCATACACAAGGGTCTATTCTTTTATGATACATGTCTAGACCCCTCTAAATATTTAAACAACAATACTGTACCAGTATGAAAACTCTCTAAGTCAGGCTCTGTGGGTAAGGAGGATATATGAACAGATGTGATCTTATTAAGGCCCTAATGTAACTCACAAACAATTTGTCATATCTGACGGGTATTGTTAAATTATGTCCACCTGCCAGAGGCAACCAGAGAAATTACCAACTGCCTTTACTGCTGCTTCTCAAAATTCCCTAAAAAGCTCCTGTAGACATGTCCAGGATATGTATTTTTTAAAGCAGTAACCTAATTGTCACCAGCACAGAACAGCCGATGTCTCACAATTCCTTTTCATGTATATTTTATTTATTATGGGCCCAACTGTTTCAACACCCTAGTGGTTCAACTTTAATGTAGCTCAGGAAACCCCCTAAGTAATATCACAAAATGCTTAACATCTGTGAAACCTGGACCCAAAAATGTTCCAATTTTTCCATTGGTCTGGGAGGGTGAGATCGGGGGGCGGCGGGGGGGGGGGGTCACACTGGCGAGGGTATTCATGAACAATCGAGCTCTCGCTCACAGTTTTTCTTTATCACCTCACAGGCAGGAAGAGCATTTCGGGGTTTACCTTTTACTAAATGCTCAGAATTATTTCCAATGACAAGCGTCATGCCTACTTCGAGTCACTTTAAAAATGAACCCACTTCCTTAACTTTCTCTAAATATTTGCTTCATCTCTCCTTCTTGCATTTCAATACTTTAAGTAAGTAAAACAATGTAAAGAGAGAACGGGAGAAAATGAAGTGTGAAGCATGTGGCCTATTTCCCAAGCTATTTCAAAACTTCTCCGAGCTCTTTGGTCTCCAGTGGTGTTTGAAATATTCTTTACCCCAGTAAGGAAAGGATGAAAAATTTGTCTCCTCCAAACTTCAAATACTGCATATTTCTACAACTGCAGACTGAGGGGGAGAAAGGCAGGCTTAGGAGGTACCAGACCAAACAGGAAGCAGTTCTCAGAGGGGCCACGGCTCAGCCCAAGGCAGCTCCAAGGGCAGAGCGTATACACAGAGCCCCTAGGAGAATAAACAGCGGCTCCACTTCTGGGAGAAATCAAAGCCAATCCTAGAGAAACTGAACATGGAGTCAAACCTCAGTAATTTGGATTAACTGGAGGCAAGGTCAAGCTGGATCAGAACAAAGCCTTGAGAGTAAAGGGGTTTTTTTTTTTGCCGAAATCCAAGTGTACTCATTTTAAGGTTCACCCGAATCCATCCTTCAGGCTTCATCTCTCAGCAGCCTCCTCCCAGTTCCCTTGTGTAGGAACCAGTGGGCTGCTCACTAGTCTCCATGCACACTGTAAACTTCCCCATCCTCACGCTCCCTCCCCCTTTGCCTGAAATGCTCCATCCCCACTGTCTACTTGGTGAAGTCCTTGTCAATTTTCAAGACCCCACTTCAAATGTCACCTCCTACACAGAATCACCAGCAGGGATCCCACAGGACTTTGCGCATACCTGTGAGAGTAGTATTAAAATCTCCCAGAGAATTTTTCAATAAGATACCAATCTTCTGCCCCAACCTTAGCAATTCTGATTGAGTTGGGCTGGGGTACTGCCTGAGCATTGATATCTTTTCGAAAGCTCCCCAGGTGATTGTATAGTGCACCCGAGGGTGCAAACCTTTGGTATGCACTGAGTTATCGCACTGAGTTCCCTGTACCCCAAGAACGGTGAGCCCTCACCAAAGGCTTGTTGTCAGCAAGGGTGGAGGATGTGGATCCTTCAAGATGCTTCTCTAAGAATAAGGAACTTCATGTGATTTCTCAGCCTTTGCCCTCATGTGGCTTAACATCATCAGCAACGCACCTTCCACTCACCTCCACAAGGCGGAACAGGTCTAACCACAAGTGGGGAAGGACCCCCTACTCCACCTCCACTTGACTTCCCACTGTTTCCCCAACACGGTAGGCTCTTTGCCATTTTTGTGCCCTAGCTCCTTCCTCTCCATCTGGTCCAACTCTGTGCCTGGTTCAAGGCCTGCTGACCATTTCCTCTCTTGAAGCCTTCTCCTGTCCACTTCACCTCGCCAGGGTTCACCCTCCCACTCCAGGCCACTTTACTTTGCACCTGTCCTCAAGTGCCTTGATTGGTTAATGATCAAGGTATGAGAGTATGTGTATGAAAAGCTTTGTTGAGGAGAGAGTAAGGAATGTGTATCTTACAGAGATTTTCACCTCCTGCCCATATTACAAGACCGGATGGGGCTTCCCTGGTGGCGCAGTGGTTAAGAATCTGCCTGCCAGTGCAGGGGACACAGGTTCGTGCCCCGGTCCGGGAGGATCCCACATGCCGCGGAGCGGCTGGGCCCGTGAGCCGTGGCCGCTGAGCCTGCGCGTCCGGAGCCTGTGCTCCGCAATGGGAGAGGCCACAACAGTGAGAGGCCCGTGTACCGCAAAAATAAAAAACAAAAAAAAGACTGGATGCACAGCAGGCACTCCACACGTATTTGTTGATAGAACCCACACAGAGCTGGCCCTTTTCTTTCTAGGCCAGGCTGTAGGATCACAAAAGACTATAAGAATAGCACTGCTCTAAAAATCCACACCATAAACATCACACCAAATACTCCCGTGATAGACAGAATTCAAAGATGACCTCCATAACCTTTGCCCTGTGGTGGTACTTCCACAATTATGTTATGTCACATGGCAAAAGGGATTTTGCAGCTACAGTTAAGTTAGTCATCAACTGGCTTTAAGATACAGAGAATTAACTGAGCCTAACCCAATCTTTGTTTTTCTTTTCTTTTTTTTTTTTTTTAAAGCAGAGATTTTTCTCTGGGGAAATCAGTGACTTGAAGTGTAAGGAGGCATCAACAGGAGACAGAGACCCCATCGCTTGCTTGAAGAAGAAGGGGGCCCAGAGGAAAGAGTCTGTGTCCTCTAGAAGCTCAGAGTGAACCTAGCAAACAGCCATCAAGAAAAAGAGGACCTTGGTCCTACAAAGGTAAGGAGCTGAATTCTGCCAACACCCTGAATGAGCACAGAAGCTGATTCTTCCCAGACCCTCCAAATGAAGATGCATCTTGACGGGCATCTCAATTTCAGCCTTAAAGACCCTAAGCAGAGAACCTAGGCAAGCCTGCCCAACTTACAGATAATAAATTTATCAAACAAGTACATTTCAAGCCATTAAGTTTGTGGTACTTTGTTACAGAGCAATCCCCAACCTCCGCCCTCTAACTAGTCAGACGAGAAAAGTCCCTCTTATAGATTATCAAACATACCTTAATATACTGACAAATGTATACACTCCACATACACAAATGAGAGGCTTCTGAAAGAATAAGAATACTAGACCGAGGCAAGGTACTCTCATTATGCCTGTCACAATCCATAACTACATTCCATTCTTCTCTTGAGAAAGGTGGCAAAATGTCATAATGGTCTCCACAGTAAGTTCTATTAACAAAAGTCAGTTATGAATTATTAGAAATTGAATAACAAATCACATCATCCGTCTCCAAGGCTATTTACTGAGCACAGTCTGTCACTGACCAACAGCAGTTGGAATTCTTAAGCTGAAACTCCCTGAGCCTGATATCTGGAGAGTACACAACCCAGCACAAGGTAAACTATTCCACTTCTCTATGTACGGTACGGATAAGGGCACCTGAGTGCTCATGCCAATTTCTGAGGATGCCAACAGTCCTCCTGCTTCTTAGTCCCCGCCTTGCCTGGTGACAGGCAAGAAGCAGGTAGTCACAGAGGGGCTCTTTGTGAAGCGTTCTGTACATCCATGCTCCTGGTGTCTCCCTAGATCCATACATCACGCGGGGCTCCCTGAAAGGCCACGTGAAGTCAGCCTCTACCACCCACCCTAGGACTGGGGGAGGATGATGAGCAACCACCCAGCCCCACCAGCCTCCATGCTGACAGATGATGCCACCGGCAGACACGTGCTTTCCCAGCAGCCTTTCCTGAAGTCACCTGCCAGGCCACCACCCCTCGGCTGCCGGCTCCCGTCTGTCCACGTCAGCATCTGTTGAACATCGCACCTCCGTCATCCACAGGGGAAATTGATGTCGATGGCGTGGCAAAGGAATGTAACTACAGCCTATTCTAAAAGCACGCATTTATTTTATTTCAGAAATGTATTCATTATGTATGGCTGTACATAAACGTTTTTACAGAGTCTCTTAAATGATTTACCATGAGGTATGTGTTGATTATAATCTCTGCTTATTTAAGAGAGCCTTGTTTGCCCCCATAGTAGTTAATACGTTGAGACATGTTTCAACTAACAGTGACACCAGTAAACAAAAGTTACTGATCTACCTCGTGAGTTATAAAACTTGTAACATGCTGTAAACAGCTCTGTCATTTTATTTAGCATATTGCATTGTGTGAGCTGCCTTATTTATCTAGTGGTAAATCTTTATGTATCAAAAATGCTACAGAAGGCACAACAGATAAATTACAGACAGACACTAACATCTGACTAGTTAATCAAACAAATAGGACATGTAACAAAGAGAAAAGCTATAAATATTGACAACAAGCTGCTTCAGCCACAAAAATATTCAATACTTCAGTTCTCAAGTGTGAGTTTTACATCAGTCCCCTGGAAACAGTTTGTATCCTCCAATAAATTTTTACAGTTGATTCACCTGCCTGATACCCCTCAGCCATTTCCTTCAGAAGCTGTCAAACCCGCCAACGATAATATATGGCCCGACCAACAAGAACAGCTGTAGCCATTCTCTCTGCAGGTTCTTGCACCCTGTTCTGCATAAAATAATACATCAAGATTAATTGATTTCCCGTCAGTCTCACAGAACAGAAAATTAATTTTCATGTAGCTATTTTCCCCAGCACATGAATTTTGTACATGGCAAGTAATTTAAGTTTTTAATTATTCATGAGTGAGGAGGGGGTGGGGAGAAACATGAGAAAGTGAGCTCGCAAAAACCCCAAGGCCAATCCCTGGGCCTGGCTTTGTGCTGAGGCAACAATAGCATTCGCTAATGCCCATATAAATAATATATGTATTAACATACATCTTAGTACTACACCAATTTCTCTCACTCTGACCCGAGACTACCAGGTCACCCTGCGGTACTTTGTCAAAGTCGCCGCGCTGGTTACATGTGACAGGCTGTGGGAAAACACAGGCCGTGGCCGCCATATTGAAGTGACCTCTGCTGGCCCCTCGGCGGCAGCCACAGGGCCCAGGCAGGATAGGAGGTAATTTAACGGTCAGTGTGCGAGGGGGACCAAGCACAAGTTGCTAATCAGCCAGGTGCTACCTCAGCAAGCCTTCCATTTGCAGGTGCCACTGACTTGTGAACAAGAAAAATGTAGCCAGAAAATAGAAAGCGAGCATGGGACTCACTCAGGCCTCATCTTTCACAGACCCTCCGCAGCCCAGCACGAGCAAAACTGTCTCCTCAGAAAGGGAAAAACCACACCGTGAGCACCTCTGGCAGTTGAGTGTATTTCTAAAACGCCAACTAAAATGCTCCCACAGTACCTCCTTAGAAATTTCATTGGCATACTTCATAGAAACTGCCAGACCGGCAAATGTGCATGGCCCGCCTCCAGTCATAGAGCTGGATTTAACCCCGTTAGGACCGAATGTGAAAGGCGCCTCACTTAGCACTCTTGGGCATGGAGGAAATCAGCCACCGGAGTCAAGGATTTGGGGTCACTGATTACTGACCGATGTCTTCTTCTGCCCTGAATATGAAGATGCATTGTGAAATTAGGAGATCACTATAAACCATCGCATCTTCTCCCAGTTAAATAATGAGACCCCACCATCGCTGTGTAAGAATAAGACAGAGGAGAGAATCTGGTCACGTCACCAAATTCGTAAAGGACAAGGGGAATCCAAAAGTGCCACAAGGAAAGAGAAGCCTCTCTCAACCCAGTGAGAAGCAGAGAGAGAACATGGACCAAGTATTTCTGAGAGGAGAACCTGGCTTGGGTAACCTGAGAAAGCAGCTCTGATTTGGGGCACCCCCTCACCCCAAAAGGCAAAGGCCCCACCAGTAGGGGGAGCACTTTGGTAAGGAGGAGACAAGCTGAGAAGGTCAAAAACAAAAATGAATGAACTCCAAGTCACCAAAAAAAACCACAAAAATTTACCGGGCTTGGAGGGGGAAGGAGGGGATTGATTGATTCCCTTGATTGGGGAAGGGGCTGAGTTTGACAAAATATTAATAAAGACACAAAAATGGAAGTTTCTATGAACGTCCTTTTTTACTTTTTTAACAGCTTCTATAAATGGCTACTCTAACCAAAACCAGAGAATCATCAAGTAATTGCCTCCCGGCTGAAAGTAGCCATGCCTCTCGCTGCAGGCTGGAGCAAAACTGGGCTTCCAGTGTTTGCATCATAAAACCTGTTTCCCTGTAACCTGCGAAACCTGTGAGAACTCACTTTAACCAGAAATTTGGCAACCCACGCAGCAGCAGAGCTCAGGTTGTTGTAATACTGTTTCAGTATAGGGCTTCAGGATTCTACTTCTATTACCTTGATGGCTCCAGACAGAGGGGTAACACCATACATCATGTCAAGCAGCTATGTATTCACACCGAAGACCAGCTAGTCAACTATTCACACCGAAGACCAGCTAGTCAACTTCAGCTTGGTTAAAATTAAAAGGAGGGGAGGCATTCTCCATTGTTTCATGTGGTGTATTTGCAAAGGGCGGGTCAATGAGGTTTGCTTAAATCTTTGTAAACCTCTGGGTTTAAAAACAAAACAAAACTAGATGAGGGAATTCAATATAGCCTTGAGACCCCCAACAACAAAGGCCTTGGTCAAGTGCTGCCAAACAAACCCAGGTCACGTGCTGCAACAGCGTCCAGGGCCAAGAAACATGTCTAGGTCCTGCTGACCTCCTTGACATGTGCATGACCACATCTCTGGGAGCCACCAAGCCTTGGGCCCAGTGGTGATGGGGTGAAAACCACAAGGCCCAGGGAATGCCAGGGAAATTCTCAGCTAATTATTTCTCACAGTTCAACCTATTTGACACACTCTCTACTTTGAGAGTACTGCCATCCCAATAGATCTAAAAGGCTTGACAAAGCAAAGCAGCAAAGAAGAGCTTATCCTCTCAGGATGCTATGGGTTTGGTTTGCTTCTGACTAATGACGACACTTGGGGAAGGGAAGTTAGGGAGTTAATCCAATGAATCAACTCTGGCAATCAGGTGATATTTGAGCCGTTTGTGTGTGTGTGCGTGTGTGTGTGTGCGTGTGTGCATGTGCGTGTGTGCGCGCGCACGAAGGGAGATGACATGGGTTCAAGGAAAATTTAAGTATTCACAGTGGCTCCAAAACCCCCATGAGCCAAGCTCCCAGCCCCATCCCGCCTTCCCCCCGGGTACCTAAGGGCATGGCACTTGCCATCTGCATGGTAACAAAGGTGCAGTTCAGTTTATACCTGTGCTTATAGGTTTTCTTCATCAGATGGGGAGAAGGAGGTTTGCATTACCTCATTTTGAACATAATGCTATTGAGAACATAAATGAACTCATTATGCACACCATAAAAATAATATATGTGTTGGCAATTCTGTAACTAAAAACGTAAAAAACTTCTTGAAGTCGACGCTGCTACTAGCATAGCTTAAAG
Source organism: Platanista minor (assembly GCA_004363435.1). NCBI lineage: Eukaryota > Metazoa > Chordata > Mammalia > Artiodactyla > Platanistidae > Platanista > Platanista minor. The sequence goes on along the minus strand of RJWK010049923.1, from coordinate 2,989 downwards.
GTCTTTGTTTCTGTAAATTCCATTGAGTGTTTCTATTTCTAAGTCTGGCAAGAGGTTCTAATTATTGTTAGAAGCCTAATTAACATTTAGTATTACATTACAACAACTGCAGCAAAACTGTACCCATTCTCCAATAAACAGTATTCACAGTATGCAATCAAGCCGCTGTACCAAGCAATGAGAATTAATAGCACCGCGTGACAATGGTAAATCCTCCATCTCCCGCTGTGTGTGTTTAATAATTTTTCACTCCTTCCAGACTGTTCCCATCAAGCACAATTCCCAAGGTCCTAATCAACCACCCTCCCCATCAATACTACACAGAGATCTGAGCACTGAAAATTATCTGCAATTTCAAAAAGTGCTTTGTTGCATTATTAGGCCACTGACCTAAGAGGTAATGGGTAAATAGTTCCTGAAAAATGTCCAAAGCACAGCATAAATTAAAGCTTATAGTCTTTCCTGCTGTTCTCACCATAGCTATAACTGCAAACTATTACGGTTTTTACACAATATTCCTAACTATAATTTTACACCATAATATTGGTGCAAAGCACCAAATGTTCTGCTTTCACATGCCTTCATTTACTAAACAAGGAGGAGAGTTTGGGGAAGAAGCTGATGTATTTGGTCCTTTAGAGTTACTCTTGGCCACCCTCCCTCCAGTCAAGCCCACCCATCTGCCCACCCATCCTCCGACACACACACACAGTTTTATAATTAATGTGAAAACAATTCAAAGTGGTTAGAGCTAAGAAATTTTTCTCAGCAGCAGTGTGTATCAGGCTTTCTGCATCTCACAAACACATGAGTAGGTTCATGGAGTTAGGACATGATGCTTCCAAGTGGATGCAGGAGAAGACTAGGGAATCTCAGCTGAGAGGGTAGTTTACAGCACCTTCTGTTGCCTGGTGACAAGTATAACAATGTCATACAAGACCAAGGGAGGAGGAGAAACTCTGTTTCAACAAAATGAAAAGTATACTTTGGGTTAATATAAAGTTTTTGACCAAGAAAAATGGAGCCTAGAGCTCCAAATTATAGCATCATGGAAGAGCATGGGGCTCCCCGGGTGGCTAGTCCAGAGGCAACACACAGCACACCACAGCAATCCTCATCAAAAATCACATCAGTACTAATCTAAGAGTTTGGGCTGGATGTTGTGCTGCTGGTGCTGACTGTTTGTTTGTTTTATAAAGGAGCAAAGAGAAATCGTATTGCAATTGAAAGGGAAGAGGTAGAATTGTCATTATATGCAGATGACATGATACTACATATAGAAAATCCTAAAGATTCCATACAAAAACTACTAGAACTGATCAACGAATTCAGCAAGGTAGCAGGATACATTAACATATAGAAATTGGTTGCATTTCTTTACACTAACAATGAAATATCAGAAACGGAATGTAAACAAACAATCCCCTTTAAAAGCGCATCAAAAAAACAAAAAATACTTAGGGATAAACCTCACCAAGGAGGTGAAAGACTTATACTCTGAGACCTACAAAACACTAATAATGGAAATTGAAGATGATTCAAAGAAATGGAAAGATATCCCATGTTCTTGGATTGGAAGAATTAATATTGTTAAAATGGCCATACCACCCAATGCAATCTATATATTTAAAGCGATCCCTATCAAATTACCCATGACATTTTTCACAGAACTAAAACAAATAAGCCTAAAATTTATATGGAGAAAAGACATTTCTGACAGCTCAACCCAACTTAACCAAGTCAACATCTGAGGGCCTTCCATGAGCAAAAGCTAGATGCTGGATTACCCTGGGGTCAGCCACACTTTACAAATGAAAATACTTCTTGTTTTGCCACTATATAACAACGACCCCCCCCCAAAAAAAAGGACTTTCACTACACTAGTAGGTTAATGCCATCAAGTTCTCAAGATTAATGACTTACTGAATAATATACCGAGTTTTCTCCAACATCGTAATAATATATGCCTCAATCACCCATTAACCCATTCAACAAATATCTACTGAGTGCCCACTATGCTTCCACGCACTGGGGATACATTGCTGAACAAGGAGGGCAAAGATTTCAGCCTTAATGGAGTACATCTTTGAGCATGAGGTACGCAAATCATCCTTAATAATCCCAATAAGTAAGTAAATTATATCACATGTTGGAAGGCGATAAGTGTTAACAGGCAGGAGTAAAGGGAGAAGAAAAAGCAGCATAAGAGGATCAGGAGTTTCAAAGAGGGGAGGTTGTAGTATTAAATCAAGTGGGGGGTGGGGTGGGGTGGGGCTTCTATGAGAAGGTGATTATTTGAGCCAAGACTTAGAAAGAAGGAAAAAAGCTTGGTAAGTGTCTTAAATTTCTTACATTTCTTCTCCTAATTCCAGGCACTCCCTTCATCCTATCTTCTGATACCATGATCCACTGGTTAGCATACCCTGAGTGGACAGGCATCCCTTCAGGACAGTAGTTGCCATGAGAGCAAAATCTATGTCTCTCCTAATCACCTAAGTGTCCCCAACAATAAGCACTGTACCTAGCAAAGAGCAGGTACTCAACAAACATTCACTGAGTAAATGAACATGTAAGTGACTTGACAGTAACTTGTTTATGTACTTTCAGAACCCCAAGTAATTCCCTAAATATTGGTATAATTAACACTTTATGAATAAATTCTTTTCCCCCGGCTTCATGGAGATACAATTGACATATAACATTTTCTAAGTTTAATGTGTACAACATGATTTTATACAGGTATTGCGAAATTAACACAGTAAGGTTAGTTAACACATGGATCACCTCACATCATTCAATTTGTGTGTGTGTGTTTGTGTATGTGTGTGTTGAGAACTTTTAAGATCTACTTTCTTACCAACTTTCAAATATACAATATAGTATCGTTAATTATAGTCACCATGCTGTACATTACATCCCCAGAACTTTTTCAGCTTATAATTGTAAGTTTATACCTTTTAACCACCTTCACCCATTTCCCCCACCACCC
>RJWK010049922.1:0-16453 GCA_004363435.1 Platanista minor | reverse complement strand
CCACCAGGGAAGCCCCTGTTTCCCCTCTTTTGAACTTCACTAGCACTCTGTGCATCCCTCTAACAGAACACATATTTACATATGCATATTCCATATAGTATGTATTAATTCAAACACTGCCACATTCCCAAAAGGACATGTGACAATGATATGGATGGTATTATGATTATTTTTTCATGTGTTACAGCACTCCTCATGGTAGAGACTATGTCCTAGTCTCCATTGTGTTCCGGATGCTGGGCACAGTGTCTGGCTCAGAGTAGGAGCTCTGGGAATGTTGTGGAATGGATTAGTGAGAAAATAAACTAGTGTCCTACAGCCTGTGTGTGTTCCTGGGTGCTCACTGGACCTGGCCTAAGCTCACTGGACGGTGCTGTAGACAGAGCTGAGAAAGGCAGTGGACACCAACTCCTGAGTCTGCCCCAAGGTTCTCCAGCTTCTTCTGGAGAAACTGGAGAAGAGGCCATCCCTGCAGGATATCTAGGAGGACAAGAGTACCTACTCAAAGTCTCTGGCTTTGGGTTGCTGCCAATGCTCTCTTTTGTTTGGGCAAAAGGGGCTAACTCCTGGGGGAATAAAACTTGGTGGTGATGGGGCTTGAGGCAGGCTTTCCCCCAAATATGCCAAGGTGGAATATTGATTATTTTGAATTAAAATTATTTGAGAAAGAGCCAGTAAAAGAAAAAAATACTCTGACCCTCCTTTGTTCCTCTGAAAGCAAGAAAAAATTTCCCATGGGAAGGTATCTTCGCTATGCTGGGAGGATAGGCATCCTTATCGCCAGAGATAGGGAATTCGAGGCCAAGAAAGCTGTATAAACAAACTCTGTTACTTTTCCATTAATTTGCCACCCCAAGCAAAAAACTTTCTCTTTTTGTCAAAACTTCACAAATTATCGATTATTTGTCTAAAAAGGTGTATAAACAATCTGTTTCAGTCACTTCTTAGGTCCTATACCTATGGGCCCTCAGTATGTACGAAATTGAATTTGTTGGTTTTTTTCCCTGTTAATCTGTTTTATGTAACTTTGATTATTAGACCAGCCAAAAGAAGCTAGAAGGGTGGAGGAAAATTTTTCCTCCCATACAATGGAGAAGAAAGATACTTGAGCTCTGAAGCCAAGCAAGCCTCTGGAGGAAGGAAGATCCTGCATCTGGGCCAACTCCTCTTATTCTAGCCAGACTTTCCCTTATCTGGACTCCAAGCTCTTCATAGATGTCATTTCCCCACTCTGCATAAGAATTTGGAAAGCTAGGGCAGGGTAGGCAGCAGCTATTCTTCCTGGATATGGAGAAGACCAGAGAAATTAGGTGTTTTTCTCAAAGGCATGCAGCCCACAAAGATACCACCTACCCTTCTGCTTCCCAGCCCAAGAAGCCCTCAATCCCCTGGGTCAGGGAGACTGCCTTACCCTTCTTATTATATGTCTATTGCATGTCATGAACACCATGCTTGAGATGCTCTCTGTCCCAGGGTACCAAGAAGCCATGAAGGCTATGTACTCCCACAACATCCTTACTCTGACCACCCAGATTCATTGCATCTTCGAGCTCAATGTTCTGGATAGCTTCCTCCCTCTGAGGGACTTAATAAAGTCCCAGAATTATGTGCCTTGCCTGACAGGTAGGATAAGATACTTAATGGCCAACTGGCTGGTCAATGGGCACAATAAGGATGAGGGATAAAGGGAGGGAGATTTCTTCTGCAGGTCAGGGTTAAGCCCCAGAGAGAGAAAGTGGCTTGCTAAGATCGCTGAGGGACTCAGTGGCAGAGTCTGGACTAGAACTCAAGTCCTCTGACTCTCGAACCAGTTCTCTTTCCTTTTCCTAAGGTTCTCTATTCAGAGGAGACCTACACTGCACACTTGCACACTCCCACACTGCACTACCTGATTTTTACAGTCTAAGTTGAGGTCCATGTCTCCTGGGCAAAAATTTAAAAATCAAGGCAAGAACAGAGGTCTTAGTGAAAGAACCTGGCAGAGGTGGCAGTGGGGCCAGAGGCCTCAGGGACTGACTCTTCCACCTTTTTTTTAAAGCTCCCTGATATCCAAGCTCTTGCCTTGAGACTAGGAGTTGAGCTACCTGTGTAAAGTCATGTCTGACAGGAGTCTGATGGTAAGGGTGGTGAGCCTGTATGCCTTCAGCAACATATTTCCCACCCTGGAGAAGGTGAATGCAGAGGGCCCAAATGTAGAGCAGGGAGCATAGCAGAAGGAGGAAGGGAAGACTGCTCTAGCACCACAACCCCAGTCCCATCTTGGCATAGGCCATCCTCTGGGACTGGGGAGGCTGGGACAGGCAGGGTCCTTATCACTCCCCTCTCCGTGTTGGAGGGGGGGCACTAGAGTGCTCCATGATAGGTAGTATGGCTTAATGGAAAGACCCCTGGCTTCTTCATTAAGGCCTGGGGGATCTTAGATAGGCCTCTCTCTGAGCACTTGGGTTAGATGCCTCACCTTGTTTTGAAAGAACACTGGTCTGGGATTTAGCCACCCTGAAATTTATCACAGATCTGTCCCTAAACATACAGTGTGAGCCTGAGCAAGTCTTTTCACCTCCTTGGAACTTACTTTCCCCATCTGTAAAGGGTTTGCACTAGATGCCTAGCACTTTGTTTCAAGAGTCAGGACACTTAGGATCTGGTCCCAGTTCAGCCATCAATTTGTGCGAACTTGAGAAAATTTCTACCTCTCTTTTGCCCTCAGTTTTCCCATATGTAAATGGAGATGGATGCATTTAGACCCATGGATCTCTGAGGGGCTTTCCTGATGTAATGTGTCTGTGTGTGGTAACCCAGTGTAATCTTCAGGCCTAGCTGCCAGCCCTCCTGAATGCACTCTTTGAGACCAATGAGAAGCATTTGGGTCAGCATGAGTGCCCTATCAGACATGCTCTACCAGTGGGGCGAGTATGGCATGGGTACCTGGTCCTTGACATCCCTCTCTGAGTAAGGTTTTTCTTTCTTTTTTTAAAAAATAAATTTATTTATTTATTTATTTATGGCTGCGTTGGGTTTTCGATGCTACGTGCGGGCTTTCTCTAGTTGTGGTGAGCGGGGACTACTCTTCATTGAGGTGTTCAGGCTTCTCATTGCAATGGTTTCTCTTGTTGTGGAGCACGGGCTCTAGGTGCACGGGCTTCAGTAGTTGTGGCTCACGGGCTCTAGAGCACAGGATCTGTAGTAGTGGTGCCCAGGCTTAGTTGCTCCGCGGCACGTGGGATCTTCCCTGACCACCCTAACCGGGGCTTGAACCCGTGTCCCCTGCATAGGCAGGCAGATTCTTTACCACTGTACTACCAGGGAAGCCCCAACGTCCTTCTCTGATGTGGAAAAAATGTGGGAAAATTATGACTGTGTGTGTACATGGGGGTACAGGGAACTCTGTGAGTGTTCCATGGAGGTTGTAGGTGAGTGATCCAGCACTTGCCCAAAGGCCCAAATGTGCAGAGTATGGCCACAGTGGAGAGATGGAGACTCATACTCTGCCTCAGAGGTACAGGTCCCTGTGCCACTCTATATGGCTTTATCTGTCCCCCTCCACTACCACCATCCGCCCCGTCCTGGGAAGAATTAAATTAGCTCCCAGAGTCTTTTTCCCAGTCCTCTAGTACAGGGGTAGTCAAACATTTTCTGAAAAAGGCCAGATAGTAAAAAGTTTAGTCTTTGTGGGCTATATGATCTCTATCGCAGCTACTCAACTCTGCCCTTATAAAGCAAAAGCAGCCACAGACTATATGTAAATGAATGGGCGTGGCTGTGTGCCAGTAAAACTTTAATTCCAAAAACTGCTGACCAGCTGAACTTGGCCCCTGGTTTGTAGTTTGCCAACTCCTGTTCTAGTGTAACATTTAGCCATACAAATTACAGGCATTTCGTGCTCATATTTGTTGTTTCTACCAGACCACGGGCAGGGACAGTGATTTCATGATTTTTTAATCCCAAAGGTCAGCCCAGTGCCTGAAAATTGTCAATTCAACAAATGTTTATTAAACACAAACTATGTCTTTAGCCCCCTACTATGTCCCAATAGCATACACATACAGAGTACTGGCACATGGTAAATGTCTGTTGAATTGTTGAACTTAAGCACATATAAGTAATTGTTGAAGCTGGGTGATGAATTCACAAGGTTCATTTTACTGTTATCATTACTTTTGTACTTTTGAAATTTTCTACATAGAAAAGTTTAAAAAAAAGAACAAGAAAAATGTACAAGACAAGCAGCAGGAATCAGGAAACAAGGATATCATGCAGAAGACCTAGGAGTGCTTACGAAGCAATGTAAAAAGGACTAGTATCTGCAAACCAGTATACTGGGTATATGTAAAGGTACTGCTGGATGTATGTAGGTAAGCACAAAGGGTGAGAACATGTGTGAATGGGAGGGGTTGTGTGTCTTTGCATATGTAGATCATCCCATGGGTGTATAAAGTGATATGGTTGTGTGCATATGCAAAGGAGGTATAGGTGTGACAGACTGTGGTCATATTTATGCCTAAAGGGGGTGAGTGTAAACGCTGTGAGTGTGGTTGATGTGCATGTACAGGCCTAGGTAAGTACATGCATATGTAGTTGTGTGAGAGTTTGTATGTCCAGGGGTGTACAGTTATGGATATTTTATGATTCTGTGTATGTACTGTCATATTACCCACACATCTGAGGGGTGCATATGTGTGATCAAGGAGCAGGTTACATATGACTATGTAGTGGTACATTTGGATGACTCAATGTGTATGCATGCCAGGAGAATGGTGTCACTCAGGGCCGTGAGCCTAAGGATACTGTGTCCTGTTTCTCTGGACTGGTGGGCAGAGGTCGAGTGCTATGGAAATGGCTAGAATGGCTGTGCTGGGGCTGAGGTGCTCAAAGCTCCTGTACACACAGCCCTTACTACTCATGGGAGTGAGACTATGTCTGTGCAAGAGCCATCACTATGTTTGGAAACTTGGTTGGTAGGGAGAACAAGAAGAACATTACGTTCCTCCACAATCAGGTTTGCTACAGCCTCATTCCCTTGCTCTTCCACCTCATGGACAAGAATAGGAGATGGTAAATGTGAGCTCACAGCCCTCAACTAGTTTCCCCTATGCTCCCTTCTCTCTGACCCTTTCTCCTCCTACAATACCCCCAGTGTCTATTAGCAGCAAGCTCTAAGTTGGCCTCTAGAGTCACTGGATGCTTTGTTTCCTGTTGTGACCTGCAGTCTGTTTCTTCAAGCAGGGAAGGCTGGTGGAGGGTGGAGAGGAGGCTCAGGAAGAGCTCACCTCTCCTCATGGGGCTCAGTTGGTTAGATAAATTCCTCTGTGAAAACCTGAGTTGTTTGAGGCCCACCTGATTGAGACCCACTCTTCTCCTCCAAGACCCAAAGGGCTCCTGTCCCATCCTACTCCTTTCCCTCTCTCTCCATCTCACTTCCTCTGGTTAAGCCTGGGCTAGAGGCACACCTTACCCCTTCCTCCCACAAAATGGGGGAGGAGGTCCATGTGTGTCTAGGGAGAGATTGTTTGAGTAATCTAGTAGCCTGAAGCCACAACAGTTGTCCAGCTCCCTCACTTTGGCCCTATTTACTTGCTGTACAAATGCTAAACTCACCTTCTTCCACTGTGCCAATTTCCTCTAGTGGTCAGAACTCCAGAAGCTCCTTCACCAGATGGCCTGGGATATGGGTCTGTAGTCTCTGTAAAATGTCTGCAAGTACTTTGTAAGCATGAATTTAATGGCTGAGACAAGGCTTTGGGTAAGAACCTGAGCTTTGGATTCTCTTACACCTCTCTGACTCCCTGGGGCCCATGCCAGGGACCCATGGCATAGCAGCTGACACCCTAGATTGACTCAAACGTAGCTGAGTTTTAACCCTGAGTCCAAGCTTATCTTGTTCCCTTCCTGTAGTTAGAGAACGTGTTCTGCAAAGTGGATATTTTCCTCTCCCAGGCCATCAACTATATCTATTGCAAGCAGCTGAATTTATACAGAGCTGTAACCTTATACATACATAGGTAAATAGGCCGAAGGACTTCCTCCTTGACACCACTTCCACCTTTCAGGCCCTGAGACCCACAACCCTCCTTCTCCTATTCTTTGGGTTGGATCCAAGTTCTGGATGGTCTCATATTCCCCAGCTTCTATGATAGGAATGAAAATATAGGGGATAGAGCACTGGCTTGGGCATTTGAAAATTTTAGGTTGTTCCCAATTCTGCCACCTTACACAAATCTCTTTGCCACTCTGGCCCCAGTTTCCTCCAGCTGTAAAACTGATTTTTTGTAACTTGTCCTGCCCTCTTCCCAAGGCAGTTGGAAGGAGAGGATCTTTCAGGGTTAAATACCAGCATGTCTGCGTACAAAATAAGCTAGGCCTCATTTTCTGGAGAAATTAGAGTGAAAATCAGAGCCCCAAACAATGTATTTGGATGGTGGACATACTTGCAGATCAGTATGCAAATGACTGCTTTGGTCTTGAGCTGGCAACAGAGCTGATTTTTGAAATATTCCATACAGCTCTGCTCACAGCACGTTGCCTTTTTAAGGAAATCCCTAGTTTGAACCCTAAGCCCCTTCTCAAATTTTTACTGCATTCTTTTGGGCTTTTGAGGCTGGATCTGGTTGCTCAAGCAACATCTGGAAGCCACTGGCTTGGAGGAAAATGACTAAACACTTTCCTTCCTTGTTTTTATTTTTTTCTTTTCAGAACACACTGTCAACTTGCTGTCCTGTGCTGTTTCCAGGGTTCTAGATAAAAAGGGTATGGCCCTCCTGTTTGGAGTTAAATCCTGAGCAGTGGGTAATCTGGATTACTGGGATGGGGACAAGGGGGCTTGCTTTTTCAGAACCCCCTTTAAAAATTAGGCTTCTGTTCCCTAAAGCAGTCTACTCCAGCATCATCTGAAGGGGCTAGAGGGATATTGAACGAGTCCTTCATCCCCAGTTTATCCCCCACTACCTTACCAGAGGAGGGCCTGAAAATCTACTGTCAGGAAATGTTCATTTGTGTTAAGGATTCATGGTCACAGAAAGCCACTGATAGCATTTTTCTCCCCCCTTTCCCCCAAGTTAGGGGAATAAAGCTGTGGTTAAATTATTGGTGTATCTTCTCTTTAGGTTTCTTTAGTTCCAAGGTGGTGGTGGTGGAGAGGAGAGGGGTGATGGGCTAGATGGGTACTGAGATCCCTTTTCCAGCTATAAGAGTCTATCGCATTAATTCATATTTGAGCAGGCCGTATTTATTAGGTGTCCTCTTGGTATAGCATTTTCATGGAAATTTGAAAGGAATCTTCACATTTTGGCCCCCTACTCACTGAGGAGGCAGGACCTATCAATCTATTTGTAGAGGTGCCATCCTCTAGTTAGACTAGATCCAGCCCCACAAGGGGTAGGGGGGTGACCTGCTGTGGGTTCAAACCCATGCTTTTAGCTTCTTCTGCACAAGCTCCTCTCCTTTCCCCCACTTAAATTCTTTTGTCCCTTTACTATTACCCCTTTCCTTCCCCAAAGGCTCTTCCCACCATTCTTTCATTATTAACTTCCTGCCTATCACTCCCTGGCCCTAAGCATCCAAAATGAGTACTCATAAATCTATTCAATTACATCAGCTGTACAAAAGATGGGTCTCTAACTCCTGGGGGAAAACCAAGAAAGGAGAGGATACAGATGTAGAATAATTCACTGTCCCCAGGGCCTCCAGAACTCAACCAAGGTTCCAGTGAGAATCTAAGGATCAAGCTGACCGACCTCACCCCCTTTCTTTTCCTTTCCCTTTCATTTCTCTGTTCTTGCTCCTTAGAAAATCCCTTGCTTTCCTTTAAATTCAACAAACACTCCCTCACCAGAGGGTGCCTTCCAAGAGGCAAGCAGTGTTAAGGAACTAGAAAGCTGCTTTCCACAGCATGGAAATGGCTCTCCCCACAGCGTTTCCCTAAGTCAAAAGAAGGAAAGGAAAATCATTTCCATTCCCACTGCTTCCTTGGGTCTCCTCAGGGACAGATGATTACTGCCAGTGAGTGGGTGATGAGTGGATAAGATGCCTGGAAAAGATAGAGCCCCTGTTAGCAGAGGGGAAGCAGTATATAGAGGGCTGGTCCCAGGGTTAGGAGTCCAGAGCCTTTCATAGGCCCACAGTAGAGAGAGAAGGAGGGAAAGAGGAAGAGAGGGAGGGAGAGAAGGAAGGAGGAAGGGGGGTTGAGAGTGAGAGAGAGAGAAGCTCCAAGCTATTTTCCATAGGCTCCTGTTCTTGCTTGGAGGTGAGTCCAGGCCTGGCAAAGATAAGATGGGCAGAGAGAACAGCTATGGGCATGGGATAGGCATAAGAGTTCCTCTTTCCTCTGTGCTCTGAGCAACCTGGTGAAGTAAGAACACCTGAAAACCAAGTCAAGCCCAGACATAGTGTCTTCATAAATCCAAAATAAGGGGTGGGGGCTCCCTTGGTGGCGCAGTGGTTGAGAGTCTGCCTGCCGATGCAGGGGACGCGGGTTCGTGCCCCGGTCCGGGAGGATCTCACATGCCGCAGAGCGGCTGGGCCCGTGAGCCATGGTCACTGAGCCTGCGCATCTGGAGCTTGTGCTCCGCAGCGGGAGAGGTCACAACAGTGAGAGACCCGTGTACCGAAAAAATAAAATAAAATAAAATAAGGGGTAGGAAATCAAAAAGTTCAGTCAGAGAAACTGTTTATTTGGTTAGCTTCATGCCAAGAAGCTCTACTAGCTGATTTTTTTCCACTGAATTAACAGTAGCTCTATGAATGGTGACTATTACTTATATAATAACAGCACTAACAAAAAAATTTCTAGGGCTAGCTTCTCTGGTTCTGGATGACCCCATCCCTACGCCCAACTCCAAAACTAGTTCAGAGGTAGAAGGGAGCTGGGTCTTCTTTTTTTATTTCAATCTTTGACATTCTGGCAAAGGGTAAGGAGATGTTTATCTGCAGCATGGCAGCTGCTAACCCAGGTGGTCTTTACAAAGTGGCCCAACTAGTTTAGCACCCAAAATTGGAATCAAACCCCCATGCTGCCACTTCTGACCAGTACCCAAACTCCTAATCTCAGGCTATCTGGATATTCTTCGAGTCTTCTAGGTTCCATGGTGTTGGCTAGGCTTCCCTTTTCCCTCACCCTACCCCTCCCATCCTTGTCCTGCCTCAGAATAAAGGATTATTTTCAGCACTCCATGGTTTGTTATTTCTTCTCTTTGCTCAGGTGGGTTTGCCCCTCTCCCCTCTTGAGTCTTGATTTTGCTACAACATAAGAAGCTGACTGATGGAAACCAGCTAAATCTGCATAAAAGCCCCCCAACTTGGGAAATAGCCAGTATGTCAACCTCAGGTGCAAGCTCTTCTCTAAACTCAGCCTAAACCTTGGCCCCATACCAATAGTCTGTGGGCTTTTGACAAAGCCTGCCTCAACTCAGATCAGAGTTATTTGCAAGTTGCTAACGGTGTTCAAGTATTGCTACCCAGTTATTGGACATGGGCATTGGCTGGGTGTGGGGGGTTGGAGGGTGGAGTTGGGATTTAAGCATCAAAAGGTGATTTTGACTAGAGTGATGTTAGATCCCTCCAGCACTGAGATCCTGAGGCAATTAGCTTCATCTCTTTGAATCTCAATTCGTCATCTGTAAAATGGAGGTAACTCTCCCTGCCCTGCCAACATCACAGAGCTATGGGGTGCTAATTAGATGGCCATCTAGGTAGTAACTTGTCATGGTCAAAGTACACCTGTGTTCGAATTGAGTGTTAGATGTTGAAAGGTGGTTAAAGTGTATGGAATACTCCATGGATATAAAAAGCTTAGACAATGTGTTAGAATCATCCCAGCTCCAGAATCAGCACCCCTCTGGGGTGGAGGGACAACTGCAGGGGACAGTGGCATCTTGTGCTCCAGGCCTGAGGAAGGGGGGTAGGTGAAAGAGGAAATTGTGGTCTGATTCCTTGGCTTGGGGAAGGGTGTCTTGCTCTGTTCCTAGGAGTTTCAAGCCAACCAAGATATCAATTTTCAAGATCATTTCATTTAAATATCATTTGGCTGCATAACTTCCACCCCTGCCCATAAAATATGCTTCACCCCATGCCTAAGCCCCTGTCACCACCAAGTGCTCTCTATTTTCCATGAATTATTATCGTTTCTGCCCCTGACCCAGCTTTCTAGGGATCCCTTCCCTTCCCCAGACTGCCAGCAATCAGCTCACTCAGGATCCCATACTTTGGACAGATTCCTGGAGCCTGAAACTCAGATGAGAGAGGAACGAAGAAAGATGCATTTATCCCAGAACTCCTGCCTGATTTATAGTCATCTGCCCCTAACTTCATTCTGGAACTAGGCTAGGGCCAGGCCTCATTTTCCTGGCAGCCCAACTCCACCCCATCTTTCCTTCTACCCTGGCATCCAGCCATAGACCAGCCGAGGGTCAAAGATGATGGCTCACTGGAGGGGCCAAGCAGGTGGCCCTGGCCTAGGTTCAGCCCTAAGGAGCTTCTTGTTTCCTAAACTTCCAAGAATCTCCATTCCCAGATGAGGCATGCTGTCAGTTCTTGGCAGATGACACAAAAACTGTCCCCCTTTCCCTTTTTTGCCTGAAACTAAACCTCCCTTTCCTCTGACCTATGATGTAGAAGATTCCTTCTAGGAACTGGATCAACAAGTCTTTGGGAGGTAAACTAGGGTATAGTTCTGTGTCCAAAGGGGGAAAGGATTAGTTTCTTAACCTCCAAACTAGCTTGTTTAAACCCCTATTGAAAGAATCTGGGACTACTTTCTCACACCATATACAAAAATAAACTCAAAATGAATTAAACACTTAAATGTAAGACCCGAAACCATAAAACTCCTAGAAGAAAATATAGGCAGTATGCTCTTTGACATTGGTCTTAGCAATATTATTTGCATATATGTCCTGAGGCAAGGGAAACAAAAGCAAAAATAAACTAGTGGGACTACATCAAGCTAGAAAGCTTTTGCACAGTGAAGGAAACTATCAACAAAACAAAAAGGCAGCCCAATGAATAAGAGAAGATATTTGCAAACAGTATATCTGAAAACAAGTTAATATACAAAATATGCAAATAACTCATATAACTCAACATCAGAAAAACAAACAACCTAATTTAAAAATAGGCAGAGGGGGCTTCCCTGGTGGCTCAGTGGTTGAGATTTCACCTGCCGATGCAGGGGACATGGGTTCGTGCCCCGGTCCAGGAAGATCCCGCATGCCGCCGAGCGGCTAGGCCCATGAGCCATGGCTGCTGAGCCTGTGCGTCTGGAGCCTGTGCTCTGCAACGGGAGAGGCCACAACAGTGAGAGGCCTGCGTACCACAAAAAAAAATAGGCAGAGGACTTGAATAGACATTTTTCCAAAAAAGACATACAGATGGCCAACAGACACATGAAAAAGTGCTCTGCACCACTAATCATCAGGTAAATGCAAGTGAAAATCTCACCTGTCAGAATGGCTATGATCAAAAAGACAAAAAATAACAAGTACTGGCAAGGATGTGGAGAAAAGGGAGCCCTTGTGCACTGTTGGAGGGATGGTAAATTGGTACAGCCACTGTGGAAAACGGTATGGAGGTTCCCCTATGAAATAAAAATAGAATTAATCCACCAATTTAACTTCTGGGTATTCACTAATTCCAAAAGATATATGCACTCTTATGTTCATAGCATTATTTATAAAAGCCAAGATATGAAAGCAACCTAAATATCCAGTGATAGATAGATGGATAAAGAAGATGTTGTGTGTGTGTGTGTGTGTGTGTGTGTGTGTGTGTGTGTCATGGAATATTACTTGGCCATTAAAAAAGAATGAAATCTTGCCATTTGTGCCAACATAAATGTTCCTTGAGGGTATGATGCTAAGTGAAATAAATCAGGCAGAGAAAGACAACACATGATTTCACTTATAGGTAGATTCTCAAATACAAAACAAATGAACAAACATAACAAACCAGAAGCAGACTCATAGATACAAAGAAAAATCTGGTGGTTGCCAGAGGGGAGGGGAGTGGGGAGATGAGTGAAATAGGTGGGGGAGATTAAGAGGTACACACTTCCAGTTATAAAATACATAAATCAAGATTGGGAATATAGTCAATAATATTGTAAAAGCTTTCTATGCTGACAGATTGTAAGTAGAATTATTGTGGTGATCAATAATTAAAAGTATTGATCAAAGTAATAAAAGTATTGAGTCACTATGTTGTACACCTGAAAATAATATAATATTGTAATTCAATTATACTTCAATGAAAGAAAGAAAGGAAGGAAGGAAGGAAGGAAGGAAGGAAGGAAGGAAGGAAGGAAGAAAGAAAGGAAGGAAGGAAGGAAGGAAGAAAGAAAGAAAGAAAGAAAGAAAGAAAGAAATAAAGAAAGAAATAAAGAAAGAAAGAAAGATAAAGAAGAGAAAGAAAGAATCTGGGAATGTCTACCTCTTCAGCCCTGAGCCCTGCATCTTCAAATCTGCAAATTCTGGAATTCTGGATAGGATGGCCTTTGCCAGGATGTTAAGCCAATCCTTAGCAGGCCAGATGTGGCAAAGAAACATTTGGTTAATAGCCAGCCCAGCAGCAAAAGCCCTAGAATCAGGGAAGGAAAGCCTGAATTCTCTCTTCCAAGTCCCTCCAGGAAGGCTGACTCTCTAGCTCCCAAGATGCCTGTGGCTCTACTTCCCCACCTTTCCTGGTAAAGATGTGGAATAATGTTTGTGTCCTGTTCCTTGCCTGCAGAGGGTGAGGCTATGTGGATATCCTGTAGATTATCCCTGGAAGGTGACCTCCCTGTTCCCTCATCCTTCAGGGGAGAAAGGAAGAGTGGGATGTGGCTGGGAATTCCACTTTCGAGGAACAAGGCTGGTAGATGAAGCTAAGCCTCTCAGCCACTGTGTGGCACCATTTACCCACTTTTCCATGCACGGCTAAGTGATAGTAGCTGTGTGCAAAGCAAACTGAACTTAGAAATCTGAAAACCTTTCAGGGATTTAGTTCTAACTTGGTTAATACGATGAAGGTACTTGGGTAAATCCTTTGCCCTCTGTGAGTCTCAGTTCCTCAGTTCCTTTTGTGAACTGGGTAGCAGATGGGGGGGTTCCCTAAAATCTCTTCCAGCTTCATTATTTGGCAAGTATATGAGTATAGTCCAATAGTCATGTGAGTGATGCAATTTTGGGCCTTTGGGCTACAGAGAGGATGAGTATAGAAAAGAGCACAAAGGCCAAAGCATGTGTGTGGAATTGGGAGAGAGGAGGACAGGGGTCATGGAAGCAGGAGGACTTTGCAACACATGGACCAAGATTTGTCCTGAGCCTTCCATGGTACCAGGGAAAAGATGAGAGAGCCATTCATTTGCTGAGTAAACAATGACTGACCACAAATTTGGTGCTAGGCATTATGTGATGGAGGTAAGGCTGGGGTGGTGGGTGGAAGTGGAGTGGGTGATGGATGGGACACCAAGGTGAATAAACCCCAAAGATATTTACCAGTCAGTGGGGAAGTAGATGAGTAAGCAAACAACCAGCACACAAGGGAGAATGGAGTCCATGCTAAATAGAATTACAAACTACTGAGAGGTTGGAGAGGAAGGAGGGATAAATTTCAAAAAGATGGTAAAGAACATTTCACAGAGAAGGAACCATTTTAACTGGGCTTTGAAAGATGAATAGATGTGGTGGTGGTAGTGGTGGTGTGTGTGTAGTTTAAGAAAGAGAGGGCAGTATGGAGAGGGAAAGGCAGGCATTCTTGGCAGAAGGAATGTCATAGGGAAAGACAAGGTGATGAGTTCATTTATGCCATTTTGGGGAAATAGACAGTAGTCTTAGGTAACAGGAGGAATAGAGTTTGCAAAAATGGTTTGGGGCCAGATTCTGGGTTTACAGAGCCCTTTTCACATGCACAGCTCTGAATAGAATGTAGGGGACAAACTCCCAAGCTAAGGATATGGTACTAGTTCTCTAGCTTGGGGAAGCTAAGACTCACTCCCTCACACATACAGAAGTCTACTGAAGAACAGTTAGGTGAATGGGGCAGGCATTCTTGACTAGATCAAAGGAGGGGTGCCTGGGAGGGCACCCTGAATGAAGATGGTCTTCCTGTGGGGAGTATTCACTCTCCTACTTTCCCCTGCAGCACAGATGGCAGAGGCTTTAAAGATCTAACCTACAAGGAACAGGATGAAGCCCTGTCTCAAGAATGGGACAACCATTCTAGGAGATCTGGCTACCTGTCCCTGCTATGGCTGCATTGGCATGGCTAGTTATCAGTTTGTTTCAAGTTAGATCTCACTAGCCAGGGAAAAATAGCAAAAGGGTTGAGGCACCACAGGACCGACCTGGCATCAGTCCTATTAGGGTAGCAAAGCACATAAAATTTAGGTTAAACTTATGGAAGGTTCTGTTCTCTGAGAAGTGAGAGATCTGGTAAACATGACAGGTTATAACATGTGTTTGCTTAATTACTGATGATCACCCATTCTGGGCCAGACACATGGCTGGAGGAAGGAGTGCACAGTGGGGGGGTTGCAAAGATAAATCAGACATGGCTTAGCCCTTGGGGAATTCATAGCTGAAATGGATATGGTAGGTAGAATAATGGGCCCCCCCCAAATTTGCATGTCCTAACCCCTGGAACCTGAGAATATTACAGGGCAAAGGGAAATTAAAGTTGCAGATGGAATTAAGGCTACTAATCAGATGATCCTACAATAGGAAGATATTTCCTGGAATATCCACATGGGCCCAATGTCATCACAAGGCCTTTATAAGTGGAGGAGGGAGGAAGAAAAGGAGGTCAGAATGATGACATTTGAGAAGGAATCCACTTGCTGTTGCTGGCTTTGAAGATAGAGGGAGGGGACTAGAGTCAAAGAATGTAAGTGGTCTCTACAAACTGGAAAAGTCAAGGAAACAGATTCTCCATTAGAACTTCCAGAAAACAAAGGAGTCCTGCCAACACGTTGACTTTAGTCCAGTGAGACTAGTATCAGACTGCTGATCTACAGAACTGAAAGATAATACATTTATGTTGTTTTCGTTTATTTTAACATCTTTATTGGACTATAATTGCTTTACAATGGTGTGTTAGTTTCTGCTTTAGAACAAAGTGAATCAGCTATACATATACATATATCTCCATATCTCCTCCCTCTTGCTCTTCCTCCCATCATCCCTATCCCACCCCTGTAGATGGTCACAGAGCACCGAGCTGATCTCCCTGTGCGATGCAGCTGCTTCCCACTAGCTATCTATTTTACATTTGGTAGCGTATATAAGTACAGGTCACTCTCTCGCTTCGGCATAGCTCACCCTTCCCCCTCCCAGTGCCCTCAAGTCCATACTGTACGTCTGAGTCTTTATTCATGTCTTGGCCCTAGGTTGTTCAGAACCATTTTATTTTTTAGATTCCATATACATGTGTTAACATACGGTATTTGTTTTACACTTTCTGACTTACTTCACACAGTATGACAGTCTCTAGGTCCATCCACCTCACTACAAATAATTCAATTTCATTTCTTTGTATGGCAGAGTAATATTCCATTGTATATATGTGCCACATCTTTCTTATCCATTCATCTGTCTATGGACACTTAGGTTGATTCCATGTCCTGGCTATTGTAAATAGAGCTGCAATGAACAATGTGGTACGTGACTCTTTTAGAATTACGGTTTTCTCAGAGTATATGCCCAGTAGTGAGATTGCTGGGTCGTATGGTAGTTCTACTTTTAGTTTTTTAAGGAACCTCCATACTGTCCTCCATAGTGGCTATATCAATTTACATTCCCACCAACAGTTCAAGAGGGTTCCCTTATCTCCACACCTTCTCCAGCATTTATTGTTGGTAGATTTTTGATGATGTCCATTCTGACTGGTGTGAGGTGATACCTCATTGTAGTTTTGATTTGCATTTTTCTAATGAGTAGTGATGTTGAGCATCCTTTCATGTGTTTGTTGGAAATCTGTATATCTTCTTTGGAGAAAATCCTATTTAGGTCTTCTGCCCATTTTTTTTTTTAACATCTTTATTGGAGTATAATTGCTTTACAATGGTGTCAGTTTCTGCTTTATAACAAAGTGAATCAATTATACGTATACATATGTTCCCATATCTCCTCCCTCTTGCATCTCCCTCCTTCCCACCCTCCCCATCCCACCCATCCAGGTGATCACAAAGCACTGAGCTGATCTCCCTACTAGAGAATGGACTTGAGGATACGGGGAGGGGGAAGGGTAAGCTGTGATAAAGTGAGAGAGTGGCATGGACATATGTACACTACCAAACATAAAATAGATAGCTAGTGGGAAGCAGCCGCATAGCACAGGGAGATCAGCTCAGTGCTTCTGCCCATTTTTTAACTGGGGTGTGTTTGTTTTATTCATATTGATCTGCATGAGCTACTTGTAAACTTTGGAGATTAATCCTTTGTCAGCTGCTTCATTTGCAAATATTTTCTCCCATTCTGAGGGTTGCCTT
>RJWK010049921.1:0-16454 GCA_004363435.1 Platanista minor | reverse complement strand
TTTATCACAGCTTACCCCTCCCCCTCCCCATATCCTCAAGTCCATTCTCTAGTAGGTCTGTGTCTTTATTCCCATCTTGCCCCTAGGTTCTTCACGACATTTCTTTTTTTCTTAGATTCCTTATATATGTGTTAGCGTACGGTATTTGTCTTTCTCTTTCTGACTTACTTCACTCTGTATGACAGACTCTAGGTCCATCCACCTCACTACAAATAACTCCATTTCGTTTCTTTTTATGGCTGAGTAATATTCTATTATATATATGTGCCACATCTTCTTTATCCATTCATCCGATGATGGACACTTAGGTTTCTTCCATGTCCTGGCTATTGTAAATAGAGCTGCAATGAACATTTTGGTACATGAATCTTTTTGAATTATGGTTTTCTCAGGGTATATGCTCAGTAGTGGTATTGCTGGTTCATATGGTAGTTCTATTTGTAGTTTTTTAAGGAACCTCCATACTGTTCTCCATAGTGGGTGTACCAATTCACATTCCCACCAGCAGTACAAGAGTGTTCCCTTTTCTCCACAGCCTCTCCAGCATTTATCGTTTCTAGATTTTTTGATGATGGCCATTCTGACCAGTGTGAGATGATATCTCATTGTAGTTTTGATTTGCATTTCTCTAATGATTAATGATGTTGAGCATTCTTTCATGCGTTTGTTGGCAGTCTGTACATCTTCTTTGGAGAAATGTCTATTGAAGTATTGTTGATTTACAATGTTTTGGTAATTTCTGCTGTACAAAAATTGACTCATTTATACATATATATATTCTTGTATGTACATATGTACTTTCTTTTTTTAATATGTTCTTTTCCATTATGGCTTATCATAGCATACTGAATATAGTTCTCTGTGCTATATAGTAGGACCTTGTTGTTTATCCCTTCCATATATAATAGATTACATTACCCCTACTCTCTCCCCCTTGGCAACCACAAGTTTGTTCTCTATGTCCTTGTATCTGTTTCTGTTTTGTGGATAGCTTCATTTGTCTCATCTTTTTGGGGGGGGGGGTCCATGTGGCGTAGCTTGTGGGATCCTAGTTCCCTACCAGGGATCGAACCCAGGTCCCCTGCAATGGAAGTGTGGAGTCCTAACCACTGTACCACCAGAGAATTCCCTGTGTCATCTTTTAGATTCCACATATAAATATCATATGGTGTTTCTCTTTTCTCTTTATGACTTACTTCACTTAGTATGATAATCTCTAGTTGTGTCCATGTTGCTGTAAATGACATTATTTCATTCTTTTTTATGGCTGAATAGTATTCCATTGTATATATGTACCACATCTTCTTTATCCATTCATCTGTTGATGGACTTTTAGGTTGTTCCCATGTCTTAATTACTGTGAATAGTGCTGCTATGAACATAGGGGTGCATGTATCTTTTTGGATAAGAGTTTTGTCTGGATATATGCCCATGAGTGGGATCCCTGGATCATATGGTAATTCTATTTTTATTTTTCTGAGGAACCTCCATATTGTTTTCCATAGTGGCTGTACCAACTTACATTCCTGCCAACAGTATAGGAGAGTTCTCTTCTCTCCCCATTCTCTCCAGCATTTGTTATTTGTAGAGCTTTTGAGGGTGACCATTCTGACTGATGTGAGGTGGTACCTAATTTTAGTTTTGATTTGCATTACTCTAATAATTAGTAAGCATCTTTTCATGTGCCTATTGGCCATTTGTATTTATTCTTTGGAGAAATGTTGTTGAGTTGTATGAGCTGTTTGTATATTTTGGAAAGCAAGCCCTTGTTGATCAAATCTTTGTGAATATTTTCTCCCATTCAGTAGGTTGCCTTTTTGTTTTGTTTATGTTTTCTTTTGCTATGCAAAAGCTTGTAAGTTTGATTAGGTCCCATTGTTTGTTTTTATTTCTATTGCCTTGGGAGACTGACCTAAGAAAACTTTGGTACAATTTATGTCAAAAAATGTTTTGCCTATGATCTGTTCTAGGAGTTTTATGGTGTCATGACTTATGTCTAAGTCTTTAAGACATTTTGAGTTTATTTTTTTGTATGGTGAAAGGGTATGTTCTAATTTCATTGATTTACATGCAGCTGTCCAACTTTCCCAACACCACTTGCTGAAGAAACTGTCTTTTTCCCATTATATATTCTTGCTTCTTTTGTCAAAGATTAATTGACTGTAAGTGTGTAGGTTTATTTCTGTGCTCTCTATTCTGTTCCATTGATCCATATGTCTGTTTTTGTGCCAATACCATGTTGTTTTGAGTACTGTAGCTTTGTAGTATTGTCTGAAGTCTGGGAGGGTTATGCTTCCCGCTTTGGTCTTTTTCTTCAGGATTGCTTTGGCAATTCTGAGTCTTTTGTGGTTCCATATAAATTTTAGGAGTATTTGTTCTAGTTCTGGGGAAAACGTCATGGGTAAGTTGATAGGAATTGAATTAAAACTGTAGATTGCTTTGGGTAGTATGGCCATTTTAACAACATTAATTCTTCCAATCCAAAAGCATGGGGTATCTTTCCTTTTCTTTGACTAATCTTCAATTTCCTTTATTAATGTTTTATAGTTCTCAGTGTATAAGTCTTTCACCTCCTTAGTCAGGACTATTCCTAAGTATTTTATTTGTGGGGGTGTGAGTTTTAAAGGTATTGGTTTTTTTTACATTCCCTTCCTGATTTACATTGTGAGTGTAAAGAATTGCAACCATTTCTCTATATTAATCTTGTATCCTGCTACCTTGTGGCATTTGTTGATCAGTTCTAATAGTTTTTGTGTGGAGTCTTTAGGATTTTCTGTATATAGTATCATGTCATCTGCATATAATGACAATTTTACTTCTTCCCTTCCAATTTAGATACCTTTTATTTCTTTTTCTTGTCTGATTTTTGTAGCTGGGACTTCCAATATTATGTTGAATAGAAGAGGTGAGAGTGGGCATCCTTGTCTTTTTCCAGATTTTAGTGGAAAGTCTTTCAGATTTTCACCATTGAGTATTATTTTAGCTGTGGGTTTGTCATAGATAGTTTTGTTCCCTGTATACCCACTTTAGCAAGAGTTTTTATCATGAATTGATGTTGAATTTTGTGAAACGTTTTTTCTGCATCTATTGAGATGATCATGTGGTATTGTTTCTGGGGTGTATCATATTGATTTATTTCTGTATGTCAAAACATCCTTGTGAAATTTTGGGATGTATCCAACTTGTCCGTGGTGTATGATCTTGTTTATGTGTTGTTGGATTTGGTTTGCTAATGTTTTGTTGAGAATTTTTGCATCTATGTTCATCAAAGATATTGGCTTGTAATTTTCTTTTTTGGTGGTGTCTGTGTGGTTGTGATATCAGGGTAATGGTGGCTTCATAGAATGTCTTTGGGAGTGTTCCTTCCTCTTCAACTTTTTGGAAGAGTTTGAGAAGGATCAGTATAAGTTCTTCTATGTAAGTTTGGTAGAGTTCACCTGTGAAGCCATCTGGTCCTGGACTTTTATTTGTAGGAAGTTTTTAATTACAGATTCTACTTCACCTCTCATGATCAGTCTGTTCAAATTATCTATTTCTTCTTGATTCATTATTGGTGGGCTGTATGTTTCTAGAAACTTGTCCATGTCTTCTATGTTGTTGAATTTGTTGGCATATAATTTTTCGTGGTATTCCCTTATGGTTTTTTATATTTCTGCAGTATCAGATGTAATGTCTCCTTTCTCATTTCTTATTTTGTTTATTCAGGATCTCTCTCTTTTCTTTTTGGTGAACCTGGCCAAAGGTTTGTCAATCTTGTTACCCTTTCAAAGAATCAATTCTTAGTTTTATTGATTTTTTCTGTTTTTTTAATCTCTATTTTATCTCCTCTCTGATATTTATTATTTCCTCCCTTCTGCTGGCTTTACATTTTGTTTGTTCTTTTTTTCTAATTCTTTTAAGTGGTAGGCTATGTTGTTTATTTGAGAATTTTCTTGTTTTTTTGATGAAGGCTATGAACTGTATCACTATGAACTTCCCTCTAAGGACTGCATTTGTTGCATCCCATAGATTTTGTATTGTTGTGTTTTCATTGTCATTTGTCTCAAGGTATTTTTAAAATTTCCTCTTTGATTTCATCGTCGACCCATTGGTTTTTTAGTAACATGTTATTTGGTCTCCATGTAATCTTTTTCCTCATTTCTTTTTCTGCGGTTGATTTTAGTTGAATGTTGTTGTGTTCAGAAAAGATGTTTGAGATAATTTCTATACTCTTAAATTCATTGAGGTCTGTTTTGTGTCCCAGTATGTGATCATTCCTAAAGAATGTTTCATGTGCACTTGAAAAGAATGTGTGTCTGTTTTTTTTTTTAATGTAAAGTCCTGAAAATATCAATGAAGTCTAACTGTTCTATTGTATCATTTAGGACATTCTGTCTAGAAGATCTGCCCATTGATGTGAGTGGGGTGTTAAAGTCTAATTATTGTATTGTTGTCAATTTCTCTCTTTATTTCTGTTAGTATTTGTTTTACGTATTTGGCTGCTCTTATATTATGTGCATATATGTTGACTAGTGTAAAATCCTCTTCTTATGTTGAGACTTTTATCATTATATAGTGTCCTTCTTTATCTTTAGGGCCTTTGTTTTAAAGTCTATTTTGTCTGATATGAGTATTGTGCCCCCCACTTTCTTCCCATTTCTGTTTGCATGAAATATCTTTTTCCATCCCCTTACTTTCAATCTATGTGTGTCTTTTGCCCTAAACTTGGTCTCCTGTAGGCAGCATATTGTAGTCTCTTGTTTTTTCATCCAATCTGCCACTCTGTACCTTTTGATTGGAGTTTTCATTTCATTGATATTTAATGTAATTATTGATAGCTATGTATTTATTTCCATTTTGAGGCTGTTTTCCCATTGATTTTGTATTTCTTCTTTGTTTCTTTCATTTTCCTTTTGTGGTTTGATGATTTTCTTTTGTATTATACTTATTTCTCTTCTTTCTGATTTTTGTGAGTCTATTGTATGTTTTTGATTTGTGATTACCCATTTTTCAAGTATATTAGCCACATCTATATCTACTTGCCTTAGACTGGTAGTCATAGAGGCTCAAACACATTCTAGGAAATGAAAACAAATGTACATTTTCTTACTCTCCTCCCCCACATTTTATCAGTATGATTCTGATGTCCTCTTTTACATCTTCATGTTCATCCTTTTGCTGTTCATTGTGGTTATATCACTTTCACAGAATTTTTTTGTTTTTTTAAATCTGCATACTAGCTTATTTAAGTGATTTGCTTTCCAACTGTGATTTTTCCCTTTCCTATATATTCTTACTTCTTTTCTAGAGAAGACCTTTCAATATTTCCTTTAGAATAGGTTTAGTATTGCTGTTTTCTTTTAGCTTTGCTTGTCTGAGAAATTCTTTATCTCTCCTTCTATTCTAAATGATAATCTTACTGGGTAGAGTATTCTAGGTTGCAGATTTTTACTTTTCAGGGCTTTGAATATATCTTGCCACTTCCTTCTGGCTTGCAAAGTGTCTGTAGAGAAATCTGCTGATAGCTTTATAGGGGTTCCCTTGTAATTAACTCTTTGTTTTTCTCTTGCTGCCTTTAGAATCCCATCTTTATCAACTTTTGCCATTTTTTATTAGAATACATCTTAGTGTAGGTCTCTTTGGGCTTACCTTGTTTGGGACCCTCTGTGCTTCCTGTATCTGGATATCTGTTTCCTTCTTTAGGTGTGGGAAGCCTTCAGCTATAATTTCTTCAAATACATTTTTGATCCCCTTTTCTCTTTCTTTCCTTTCTGGAATCCCTATTATGTGTAGATTGGCAAGCTTTATATTATCCCATAGGTCTCTTATATTGCTTTCTTATTTTTTTTTTTCCATTTGGTTTTCTGTCTGCTGTCCTGATTGGGTGATTTCCATTATTCCATCTTCCAGATCACTTATTTGTTCTTCTGCATCATTCATTCTGCTATTCATTGCCTTTAGTTCACTTTTTGTCTCAGCAAATGAGTTTTCTATTTTTCCTTAGTTCCACTTCATAGTTTCTAGTTCCTTTTTACAGCATTCTGCATTTCTGTTGATACCCTTTCTTAATTCCTTCAGTATTTTCATTATCTCCTTTTTGAAATCCGTGTCTATTAGACTAAAGAGCTCTGTTTCATTGTTTATTCTTTCAGGGGAATTCTCCTGGTCTTTTAACTGGGATTGGCTCCTCTGCTTCTCCATTTTACTTATATTTTTCTTATTCTGTGAGTTTGGGAGAAAAAATTACCTACTGTGGTCTTGGAAGACTAT
Organism: Platanista minor; assembly: GCA_004363435.1. NCBI lineage: Eukaryota > Metazoa > Chordata > Mammalia > Artiodactyla > Platanistidae > Platanista > Platanista minor. The sequence continues at coordinate 10,205 of RJWK010049921.1, read as the reverse complement.
TTATATGTGGGAGTGTCCCTGTGTACCTTGTGTGGGTTTAACATTTTTGAAGTGAGGGCTGTTTTTAGTATGGATGCCTACCAACTCTTTCCTCAGTGTGTGTTGGCCATTATCCCCTTGGTAGGGGGAATGCAGATGCAGTGGTTGGTGCTTGGTCCTGGGGTTCTTGGCAGCAGTGTTGGCTCACACGTGCCTTGGAGCATGTGATGGGAGTGGAGGCAGCTCTTATCCACTCCTGTAGCCCCAGGGGGCAACACTGGCATATTGTAACTACTCCTCATGAATGTTTCTGAAGCAAAGGGTTGGTGGTGGTGACTGACAATAGCTCCTGGAGCTTGTGTAGGTAGTGTCCTGCCACCTGAAAGCATGCCGGGGGAAAAAGGCTGCAATGGCATGTCCTGCTCCTCCCCTCACACATCCCCCAAACAATGGTGCCTGGCCTCTAAGGTGGCCCAGGCTTCCTCTGCATACACCCTCAGGTGGGGTTGCACCAGGCTCCAGGCCCTTCAGGCTGTTTTTACGCAGACCACCCCAATCCTTTCCCGGGGTCTGATCTGATCTCTGAATCCCAAGCTTCAGCACCCAGCCACCCGCCACATGGGCAGATGAACATCTCAGGCTGGGGAGTGCAGGGTTGTGGCACTGACCATCTGTGCTGGTCTCTCTCCATTCTAGCTGCTGCAAACCAGTTGTTGCATTCCCTTCTGAGGCTCTGAAGCTCCCCTTCTGTCGTAGCTGATCTCCCCACTGGTGATGGGACTTGCCAGGGTGCAGAATCTTTCCTCTTTCACAGCTCTCTCCAAGGGGTACAGGTCCCATCCAGATTCCTGTCTCATTTTCATTATTTTTTCTTTTGTCCTACCCGGTTACATGGAGAATTTCTTGCCCTTTCAGAAGTCTTTCTTCTGCCAGTGTTCATTAGATATTCTGTGAGAATTATTCCACATGTAGATATATTTTTGATGTATTTGTGTGAGGAGTTGAGCTTCACATCTTCCTAGTCCACCATCTTCATTGCTCCTCCTATATTGAGGGGGTATTTTCTGTCTACCACACACATCTGTCCTGACAGTTACAGAAACCAGTTGCCATAAGAAAACTCTAGGTATGTGTCATTGTCACACAGGATGAATGACAAGGCAACTTATTGGAATCTGAAGAAGGGCTATTCAAGCAACCCACTGGTCAAATAGTTAAACTAGATCAATGACAGAAGAGGAAATAAAATATTCACAAATACATAGAAATCAAACAACCTTCTCTTAAAAAATCAGTAGGTCAAAGAAGAAATCACAAGGGAAATTAGAATGCCTGGAGAAAAATGAAAACATAAACACATAACACCAAAACGTGTGAGATGCACAGAAAGCAACCTTAAAGGGAAATTTATGGCTGAAAATGCAGACATTTAAGAAAAGATCACAAAACAGTAACTTTACTGTACACCATAAGAAACTAGAGGAAGAAGAATAAAGTAATCCCCAAACCCAAAGCTAGAAAAGAAAGGAAATATTCAAGATTAGTGAAGAGAAAAATAAAATGTGAATAAAAAAAAAACAGAGAAAATCAACAAAACCAAGAGTGGTTCTTCAAAAAGATTAAATCAATTGACAAAATTTTAGCTAGATTGACTAAAAAAAAAAAAAAAAAACCGGGAGAAAGAGAGAGAGAAGGCCCAAATAACTAAAATCAGAAATAAAAGAACATATTAAAATAATTTTACAGAGATAAAAATGATTATAAAAGTGTACTATGAACGATTAAACACCAAAAAATTGGATAACCTAGATAAAATGGACCAATTTCTAGAAATACACTGCACCAAGGCTGAATTATGAAGAAATATAAAATCAGAGTAGTCCTATAACTAGCAATGAGATTCAATCAATAATCAAAAACCTCCCCACAAAGAAAGCCCAGGACCACTTGGCTTCACTGCTGAATTCTCCCAAACTTTTAAAGAAAACTAACATTATTCCTCCTCAAACACTTCCAAGAAACTGAAGAGGAAAGAAGATTTCTCAACTTTTTCAGAGCCTATTAAAACTCATTCTTGGCATTATTCTGACACCAAAGCCAGACAAAGGCATAAGAAGAAAATACAGACCAATATCTTTTATGACTATTGATGCAACAATCATCAAAAAAATGTTATCAAACCCAATTCAATAGCATATTAAAAGAATTATGCACCATGACCAACTGGGATTTATTGTGAAAATGGTTCAACATATGATAATCAAACAATTAACTTTACCACTTTAATAGAATAAAGAGGAAAAAAAGATCATCTCATCTGACTCAGAACAAGCATTTAATAAAAGTCAACATTTTTCATGATAAAAACAATCAATAATCTAGGAATAGACGGAAAATTGCCCAATAAATGAAGTCATATATGAAAAACCCACAGCTAACAGCCTAGTTGATGGTGAAATTCTGTAAGCTTTTCCCCTAAGATCAGGAATAGAACAAAGATGCCCACTTTTGCCACTTCTAGTCAACACAATAATGGAAGTTCCAACAAAAGCAGTTAGGCAGGAAAAATATATAAAAGGCATTCAAATTGGAAAGAAAAAAGTAAAACTCTCTTGTTTGTACATGACATGATTTTTTTTTCTTTCTTTTTTTTTTTTTTTTTTTCAGTACGTGGGCCTCTCACTGTTGTGGTCTCTCCTGTTGCGGAGCACAGGCTCCGGCCGCTCAGCCTCAACTGCCATGGCTCACGGGCCCAGCCGCTCCGCGGCATGTGGGATCTTCCCAGACCCGGCACGAACCTGTGTCCCCTGCATCGGCAGGCGGACTCTCAACCACTGCGCCACCAGGGAAGCCCATCCCACAGTTAACACATCTATAACTGAACTGAATTTCCCCTACACTCTCTATATCTCACCTGAATCCCCTTTCTTCTTCCAGATGCTCAGGTCTCAAAACCTTGGAGCTTTTCTCTTCCACCACAAATCCTACACATCAAGAAATCCTGTTGCCTCCTCTTCGGCATGTATCCAGAATCTGAACTCCTTCTCTTATCTCTACTAGGTACTCTCCAGGTGCAACCCACTTTTACTTTTTTTGCATGAATGTCATGACCTCAAATGCTCTAGTTGCCTCTGTCTGTGTTTTCTGCAGTCTATTCTAAACGAAATGCTAGAATAAATTAAAGCTCATGTTAGATCATGTCACTTTTCCCTTCAAAACTTTGCAATGGCAACGATTTCACTCAGAGCAAAAGCCCAAATCCTTCAACATAGGAGGATAATTCTACTTTCAGGACCTTTGCACATGCCGTTTCCTGTCAGGAAGTCTCCTCCCCCAGATAACCACATGGCTCACTCCAGAACCTTCTTTCAATCTTGGCTCACATTTCCCCTTCTAAGTGATGCACCCCCCCACAAGACTACCAGGTTTAAAATACATCCCACGCTACAGATTCTCCAAATTCTGTCATCCGGCTACTCTTTTTTTTTTTTTTAACACTTATCACTTTCTAATATACTATATTATTTACTTAATTATAAGTCTATTGTTTATTGTCAGTTCTTCCACTAAGATAAATACCCATGCAGGCAACTACTTTGACTTTTATTCACCAAGGCACCCCACGTTCCTATAAGAGTTCCTGGCACATAGTAGTGTGCAAAAAAAATATGTATGTTGTGGGAATTACCCAGTGTGACATCTCCCTGAGGCATTTAATTCTAAGTGGGTAATCTCTGTGAAAATTATGCCAGAAACTGAGTTTCCCATGTAGATGAGTTGGTGGAAAACAAAAAAGAACTTGCATGTATGCAGGAAGCAGAAGAGCCCAGAAAAAGGAAAACCACAAACCCTCTTCCCCACACTCCACCCTTCTACACACCCATTGGCAGAAACTGCAGAAATCTCATGGGATGGAAGCAGGGCCACAGTATCAAGAAGAGCAGTTGTTAAAATCATGAGCTCTAGTATGAGATTGCTTGAGTTCAAATCATACCTCTTCCATGTACCACTGAGTGACCTTGAACTTCTCCTTGCTCAGTTTTCTTATTTGTAAGGTAGGGGTGACAAGAGGATCTAGCTTGGATATAATGATTACATGAGTTAACAGCTGTGGGCATTTCCAGCAGTGTCTGGCACACGATGAGTGTCCAAGAAAATGAATAGTTATTACTCATTAGATTTCTTGAAGCATGGAGGCTTCAACTAGCATTCAATGATATAGCTATAGATAGTTACAGTTATGGATATAAATATAATTACAGATACAGATATGGATATGAATATATAGGTCATATAGGCAAGAATCTCTGTGTCTTTGATACCCTCTTTTCTTCCTCACCCCTATCCAGCATGGAAGAGTGGATTCCAAGATAGTAATGCACAAAATTCTACTCATTTACCAGGAGAGAAGTTTTCTTGTCTTGGGTGTGGGTAAGGGGTAGATTTATAGAGAAGTGGAGAAGGAGGGATGTTGCTGAAAGACAGCAAAGACTAAACATCTGATCATATCATCTCATGTAGACTGAAAAAATGATTTAGGGGAAAAATAAGGAAGTCTTTTTGAAATCCAATGTGTCTGGGAACAATTCCTCACACCCACTTATACACATACATACACACACGCACACATTAATACATGCATCCACAAACATGTATTGAAGGGTAACCTAGTATGCTAGTGTACTGGTTGTTTTGAGGATCAAACGAAATTAAAACACACGTTAAAATCTTAGTGAAAAAAAAAATTAGCACATAGAAAAACCATCCAACACATCATTGACAAGAGTTTGGGAGTACACATTGCAAGATTTGAACTCTGCTGTTCTCTGAGTGGCATGATGGGTGATGACAAATCTATTGTTTCCTTCTCAGAATTTTCTGATTTTTCTTCCATTAGCCTTCTCTGAGAAGCTGAGCAGCACAACATGGTTAAAAGAATCAACTCTGGAGCTGTACGACCTGGACAAGAATCCTGTGCTCCACTGCCTTAGATAGGTGATGTCAGGCAAGTTACTGTCCCTGCCTCAGTTTCCCCATCTGCAAATCAGGGATAATAGTCATAGCTACCACACTAGAATGTTGTGAGGATTAAACGAGTTAATACACACAAAGCTGTCATTATTGGTGTTTGAAGCATCATCTGTTTCAGTGCCTCTAGTAACCAGCTGCAGGCAATGGATCCACAGAGAAAATGCACAGATCCCTGACTTCATGCTCTTGAATAATGCCCAGTCCTTGGACTTCTGTCGACTTCTGCCCGCGTGGCACACCCATGTTTACATTTAAGACCTAAAAGTGCAGGGGCAAGGGGGAGGTCCAGGGGTCAGGGAAAGGGGATTCTACCCCAAGGAATGCTTACCTGTGAGTCCCAGCAGTAGAGTCAGCAGCAGGCAAGGAGGAGGATGGTTGGACAAGGAGACAGGGATGGGCATCGTGGAAGCCTGAGGAGCCTGCTCTGTCCAAATGTGTGTCCTGGGGAGAAGCTGCACTTCCATGCTCTGTGGAGAGGAAGGAAGCCCCACCTCCCAATGATGAAAGAGGAAGTGCCTATGATGGGGTGAAATGGCTGTGAGATCTTAATCCGCTTCTAGGTTCTAGACAGTTCCTGCTTCAGATGGTGAAATGGAAATCAGGCAGAGAAAGCAGATGGAAAATGAGGAGTTACTCATCTTATGTTTTCAGAGGGATTGGACAAGCCTAACAGAAATAAACTTGCTCCCTACTTGGGGTCTCTGTTCTCCCCACTGGGCCCCTCACTCCATTCATGGTGAACCCCTATTTGGAAGCCCCAGGCAAACTCACAGGTCCCAAGAAGAATCTGTGGTTGTGGGCTGTGTTCCAAAGTCCCAAGCCCAGGAGCCTAGGATGTGGCTGGCTTGTGGCCTCATTCTGGAACCTACCTCAACAAAGACCAACTCAACATAAAAAATGAAGAGGGTTCTCCAGGGCTTCTCAAATATGGGATGGAACTAGATCAGCTCCTGAAATGACTTTCTATTCCAACCCTTTATTGATATAATTGGTAAAACTTAGCCCAAACGCACAGTGCAGTGAGGACCTCAGAACTTGTATCACCTGCATCTAAAAAAAGAATCGTTTCCTACTTCTTTCAGGAGAGGAAGTGGGTTATAGGACCGAGAAATTACACTCCCAGCCATTTATCTAAGAAAAATGAAAGCTATGTCCCCACAAAACTGGTGCACATATGTTATAACAAATTTCTTTGTAAAGAAAAAAACTGGAAAAAAATTAAAATGTCTCACAAGAAGTGAACAGTTTAACAAACTGTGGTGCACCCATACCAGGAAATACTACTCAGCAATACAAAGGAATAAGCTATATATGTGTGTAACAACTGAAAGTCTCTTGAAGGCATTATGTTGAGTAAACAAAGACAATCTCAAAATATCAATTTTACTGTTATAACAGACTCAAAATTATATATAGGGAGAAAACAGAATGGCATTTGCCAGAGGTTTGGTTTGGTGGGGATGTGTCACTTTAAAGGGCTAGCATATGGGAGACTTTGTGGTCATGGAATATTCTGCATTCTGACCATGGTGGTGGTTACACAAACATACACACAAAAGGATCAGCATGAACCAAAACTGAGAATGTTACAAACTCAGCTATGAATAAGAATTTCATAGTCACAATAACATAGACACTGTCTATTAAGTTATCCAAAACTATGCTTATTTTAGGATGATAAGGATATAAAATGTGCATATGTGTCATGAGGTCAGGAGTAACAAAACATTACAGACCCATCTTCCATAGTGGGATATCAATAAATAATGCCTAAGAGTGAGAAAACAAGAAGTGCTATAGAAGCATGCTGTATGACATTTGACATTAAAACCTAAGATAATCAGTTAAAAGATTTGAAAGTGGTTTCTTCTCAGAGGTGGAAAATGGCAGGAGGTTAGAGAGACTCCAGTTTCAAATATAGAACTTGTAGAATTACTTGTCTTATAAATCATTTGGATATGAATCTTTGATAAAGATGAAACTAATTTGGATGATTGGATTAAAGTTAACAGAGTTACATACACGCAAAATGCCCTTACAATTAGCAATGCTGAGAGTTTTGTAGCTTGCTGGATCAAATATTGATGATCTACCTCAATTACAATCAGTAGTCAAAACTAGTGAAAGCAGTAATAATAATTTTTAAAGATTCCATAAACTAGAAATTATTAAAGATAGCTGTAACTAAAGATGCATAAGACCATTAGGGGGAAAAATTGCAAAATTGTGAATTTAAAATTACTTTAAAAATGGAATAAATGGAGGTAAATCATATCCATGAATGAGAAAACTCAATATTGGAAAAGATTTCAATTTTCCCAAATTAATATATAAATTCAATGTAATCAAATAATAATTCTAAAACGGTTTTTCATGAAACTTGAAAGAGTGATTCTAAAATGCATTTGGAGACTGAAACTAAGGGGATGAGAAAGAGAAATCATACAAATGGAAATGCCAAGAAAAGAGGGGTATCAATGCTCATATCAGACAAAATAGACTTTAAGGAAATGCTATAACAAAAGACAAAGGAGAGATTGGTTCAAGATGGCAGAGCAGAAGGACGTGTGCTCACTCCCTCTTGCAAGAGGACCAGAATCACAACTAGCTGCTGAACAATCATTGACAGGAAGACACTGGAACTCACCAAAAAATATACCCCACATCCAAACACAAAGGACAAGCAGCAATGAGATGGTAGGAGGGGTGTAATCACAAAATAATCAAATCCCATAACTGCTGGGTGGGTAATTCACAGACTGGAGAACAATTATACTACAGAAGTCCACCCACTGGAGTGAAGGTTGTGAGCCCCACATCAGTCTTCCCAACCTGGGGGTCTGGCAACGGGAGAAGGAATTCCCAGAGAATCAGACTTTGAAGGCTAGTGGGATTTAATTGCAGGACTTCAACAGGACTGGGGGAAACAGAGGCTCCACTCCTGGAGAGCACACACACAAACTAGTGTGCAAATCAGGACCCAAGGGGAAGGAGCAGTGACCCCATAGGACACTGAACGAAACCTACCTGCTAATGTTGGAGGGTCTCCTACAGAGGTGGGGTGTGGCTCTGGCTCATTGCAGGGACAAGGACACTGGCAGCAGAAGTTCTGGAAATTACTCCTGGGCATTAGCCTTCCTGGAATCCGCCATTAGCTCCATCAAAGAGGCTGTAGCCTCCAGTGCTAGGTCACCTCAGGCCAAACAACCACCAGGGAGGGAGCTCAGCCTCACTCACCAGCAGAGAAGTGGATTAAAGTTTTACTGATCTCTGCCCACCAGAGGAACACACAGTTCTACCCACCACCAGTCCCTCCCATCAGGAAGCTTACACAAGCCTCTTAGCTAGCCTCATCCATCAGAGGACAGACAGCAGAAGCAAGAAGAACTACAATCTTGTAGCCTGTGGAACGAAAACCACATTCATAGAAAGATAGACAAAATGAAAAGGCAGAGGACTATGTACCAGATGAAGGGACAAGATAAAACCCCAGAAAAACAACTAAATGAAGTGCGGATAGGCAACCTTCCAGAAAAGAAATTCAGAATAATGATAGTGAAGATGATCCAGGACCTCAGAAAAAGAATGAGGCAAAGATCGAGAAGATGCAAGAAACATTTAACAAAGACCTAGAAGAATTAAAGAACAAACACCCAGAAGAATTAAAGAACAAAGAAACAGAGATGAACAATAAAATAATTGAAATGAAAAATACACTAGAAGGACTCCATAGCAGAATAACTGAGGCAGAAGAATGGATAAGTGACCTGGAAAACAGAATGGTGGAATTCACTGCCATGGAACAGAATAAAGAAAAAAAGAATAAAAAGAAGTGAAGACAGCCTAAGAGACCTATGGAATAACATTAAACACAGGAATATTCGCATTATAGGGATCGCAGAAGGAGAAAAGAAAGAAAGGACCTGAGAAAATATTTGAAGAGATTATAGTCGAAAATTTCCCTAACATGGGAAAGGAAATAGCCACCTAAGTCCAGGAAGAGCAGAGAGTCCCAGGCAGGATAATCCCAAGGAGAAACACTCCAAGACACATAGTAATCACACTGACAAAAATTAAAGACAAAGAAAAATTATTAAAAGCAACAAGGAACATACAAGGGAACTCCCATAAGGTTAGCAGCTGATTTCTCAGCAGAAACTCTACAAACCAGAAGGGAGTGGCATGACATATTTAAAGTGATGAAAGGGAAGAACCGACAACCAAGATTACTCTAGTCAGCAAGGATCTCATTCAGATTCAACAGAGAAATCAAAAGCTTTACAGACAAACAAAAGCTAAGAGAATTCATCACAACCAAACCAGGTCTACAACAAATACTAAAGGAACTTCTCTAAGTGGGAAACATAAGAGAACAAAAGGACCTACAAAAACAAATCTGAAACAATTAAGAAAATGGTAATAGGAACATACATATTGATAATTATCTTAAATGTGAATGAATTAAATGCTCCAACCAAAAGACACAGGCTCACTGAATGGATACAAAAACAAGACTCAGGGCTTCCCTGGTGGCGCAGTGGTTGAGAGTCTGCCTGCCAATGCAGGGAACACGGGTTCAAGCCCTGGTCTGGGAAGATCCCACACACCGTGGAGCAAATGGGCCTGTGAGCCACAATTACTGAGCCTGTGCATCTGGAGCCTGTGCTCCGTAACAAGAGAGGCCTTAATAGTGAGAGTCCTGTGCACTGCGATGAAGAGTGGCCCCCACTTGCCACAACTAGAGAAAGGCCTCACACAGAAACGAAGACCCAACACAGCCATAAATAAATAAATAAATAAAAATTTAAAACAAAAAAACTCCCCCCAAAACAAGATCCATATATATGCTGTCTACAAGAGACACACTTCAGACCTTAGGACCCATATAAACTGAAAGTGAGGGGATGGAAAAAGATATTCCATGCAAATGCAAATCAACGGGAAGCTGAGGCAAAGTGAGAGTAGCACTGACATATATACACTACTGAAGGTAAAATAGTTAACTAGTGGGAATCAGCAGCATAGCACAGGGAGATCAGCTCAGTGCTTTGCAATGACCTAGAGAGGTGGGATAGGGAGGGTGGGAGGGAGGCTCAAGAGGGACGGTATATGGGGAAATATGTATTCATATGGCTGATTCACTTTGCTGTACAACAGAAACTAACACAGTACTGTGAAGCAATTATACTCCAATA
>RJWK010049920.1:0-16454 GCA_004363435.1 Platanista minor | reverse complement strand
TCAATATCCTATGATAAACCATAATGGAAAAGAACACTAAAAAAACGAATATATATATATATATATATATATATATATATATACATATATATATGTATAACTGAATTACTTTGCTGTACAGCAGAAATTAACACAACATTGCAAATCAACTATACTTCAATAAAAAATATTGATAAAGAATTAAAAAACCAGGGGCTTCCCTGGTGGCACAGTGGTTGAGAGTCCGCCTGCCGATGCAGGGGACACGGGTTCGTGTCCCGGTCTAGGAAGATCCCACATGCCGCGGAGCAGCTGGGCCCATGAGCCATGGCCGCTGAGCCTGCGCGTCCGGAGCCTGTGCTCCACAACGGGAGAGGCCACAACAGTGAGAGGCCCGCATACTGCAAAAAAAAAAAAAAAAAAAAAAAAAGAATTAAAAAACTGGACTTTTCAAAGTAATGTGTGTTTGTAAAATTTAAGACTATTTAAAGAAGAGAATGAGAATATAAAACTTTCAAAATATTGGAGCAATAGGATTCTTAAATAAAACTTAATCTACTAAAAGCTTGAATGGAGGGAAAAAATGGAGCATAGGAAAAAACAGGATAAACGAAAATCACAAAATGGGATGGCAGAAATGGATGATGAATGCATCAGTTTAACTGAGTTTGACAGTTAAATAAAAACTAAGGTTGGATTAAATAAAATGCAGAATATTCTGTTTTAAAAAGACACACTTAAAACATAAGCATACAGAAAGATTACAAGAAAATGGATAGTAAAATAAATACTACACATGCTGTAATCTAAAAAATGTTCTATTGCAGGGGTCGGCAAAATTTTTCTGTAAAGGGCCAGATAATATATATTTTGGGCTGTATGTCACAACTACTGAATTCTGCCATTGTAGTAAGAAAGCAACCATAGACAATATGTAAACAAATGAGCATACATATGTTATAAGAAAACATTTTCACAAAAACAGTTGGCACACTACATTTAATCAACAGGCCATGGTGTGCTGACTTTTGGTCTATTGAAAGGTCATAATCATGGGCCTAATAGTTATGCAAAGGAATACTTTAAGATACAACACGATAAATTAGGACATCATGATTTTGTAGGAAAAGTCAATCTCAGAAGCTGGAATAGGTATTCAGTAAGAATAGAGAAGGAATTGGACAAAGATGGTAGATGACTTGAATTTTTACTTCCTTATCCGTCATTAACTCATCACTTCTTTCTTTTTCCCTCACTCACACCTTATATCAGTTCTAGACAAGATAAAAATTAAGACATAGGCTTGGGAGAGTGATTTCAGGTAGCAGATGACCCAGAGTTTATGAGAATAGAATCTCCAGAAACTGCAAGATGGAATGGAAGTGATCTTATAGTTACGTTATTGGAGCCGCTCTTCTGTAGGCACTTTTGCTATGAGAGTGAAATAAAGTATGGGATCACTGCTTGTGACAAAAGAACTTCCTGAAACTAACTGACCCCGCTAGCATTTATGAATTATTAAAGGACACCAATTACCTTTTATACTTAGCATTTTAATCATAAACTGTAAAATATCAATAGCATATAAAAGTTAATTATCTCTTAATTATAATTCTAACCACTAGGTGGCACTCATCTTAATTTGTATCTACCCAGGAGGGTGACAGAGAGGTTGCAAACTGACAGGGTCTGACTCTGGCCCACGTGTGTTTTGATTGGCCAATCATGTTTTCAAAATTTTGTATTACTGGTTAATGTTTAAGATTAGAGAATTCCACATTATAAAACTATTTCTTGCTTCTCTTGGAAAAAAATAATTTAATACTGAAATTATTACAGAAATATAGAGGTAAAGTTAAAAGGGAAGAAATACAACAGGAATCGATCTGGTTTCTACATTATAGAATGCACCTTGAATTAATGAAAGTAAAGGGGCCTTAGAGCAAGATAAGCAGCACAGTATACAAAGGTAAAAAATAATAATGTCCAGCAAATGTCAGTTGACTGGGTCCAGCATTGGGTTAAGCACTTTCTGTAGATTCATGCATTAAATTCTCAAACTCATTCTGTGAGTTGTGTTGTTTCCATCCCATTATACAAAGATAAGAAAAGGGAGGCCCAGGGTTGAATATCTTTTCCAAAGTCATAGACAGTAAGTGGCAGGACTGTGTTTAACCCCAAGTAGACTTGAGGCAAAGTCCAAGTTTTAGCTTCCACTCTAAGGCTTTTGCTATAGAGAGGTTATTTGGTGATTGGCCTGAGATGTAGTTTGGTTTGCTTTGCCACTCATACCAGATCTTTCAGAGCCCTCAAGTTGCTTAGTCCTGATTTTCCCTGTTGAGTGAGAAGATAATTGCTGCAGGGAGACAGTAGATGAGCACTTCTCTTCCTTCGGCATTGTGATGAGGAGGGAAGTACTGGTCCCCTCCTAGATAGTGGCTTGGTCCATACAGACCGCAGTCATCCTTGCCCTGCTCTCCCTAGGATTCTCCTTCCTCTGAGAACACCAAAACTCCCCGGGATGCTCACTCCAACCAAAGAGAACCAGAAAACCTGTTCCGTCAGTGGCGGAGGCCATTCTTTTTCACAGTTGCTGCCACACGGTGTCACTGTTGAAACATAGGGAACACAGCCACCCAGGTAGGGTCCCTGCTTCACACTGTTGTTGCTGAGCCCCAGGCCGGTACTGTGGCTGGTGACCACTTCAGAGAGCCTTGGTGACCTACAAGCACCGCTGCCATCCATCATTTATCTGGCAGCAGTTTCTCCACAGGAAGAAGAAATCTCTCCGTGGTGTCCTTGTCAACTATGGTAGTTCTATGCAGGCCTGAGCCTATTTCAGTCTACATTTACAGCCATTTTTACAAGATCGATACGTAATCCCCAGAGTGGCTGAATTTGGAAGGATTTTCAGTCTCAGCCATGCAATTGCTAAGAATTGCCTCTCCTCCCTCCCGTCTTCTTTAACCAACCTCCAATGTGAAAGAACTTCCTCTCCATCTCTGACCCAGTGACCATCCCCATTTTTATTCAAGGAAGAGTAACATTTCTTTGTGACAACACCTAACCTTACTGCAAAAACAAGCTACAACCTTAATCTCTGAAAAATCTTTCTACACTCAGAGGATTACTCTGCATGGATTAAGACACGCTGTAGGATTAAAGCAGTACATTTTGGTTTCAGAGACTTGGATGTGGACTGACTCTGTGAAGCATACTCAGCATCTCATGTCAAGAGAATGATCCCCCAAATCCCTTCTTGTTAAAAAATAATGTATCATTATTATGCTAGGGATGCATGCAACTGAACAATAAATGATATCTAAATAAAGTTTCGAATTAAGTAAAAAAAGTCTGTCTTTTAATTCCACTGTATGCCCATGTTCTTTCTCATGGAAATATTTTCTGTATCGTTAAGTAGAGATTTGAGATGAAGAGTAAATATAAAGAAAACGCTGAAAATGGATTTGAGGATCATGACATGATCATACCAGAAACAACACTGATAAATTGTCCATTTTGTTCTGGATATATAATATTATAGATATATAGTCAACTCTCAACTAATTAGAGAAGAGAGTAGTTCACAACCCAAAATCAAAGCTGAAATAAACTATGCATCATCTTCTATTGCTTCCCAACTGCCTGCCTTCCACAGTCTTGTAAATAGCCTTCCCTGAGGTTTGGTTCTGATTATCCTAAACCTACCATGCCAGCTTTAGCCCTCTGGGGGAGTGGGAAAATCATTCTAGTGAACATCAGTGGCAACAAGTGATGGCTATTACCTAATTTCTGAGTCCTGCTGCATTATTACCATAGCTAATTAGGGATTTGATTTACTCTACCCCAGGGTGATTGAGAAGTGCCTGTATCTTAGTCTCTAAAATCTTCCAGGAAGTAGAATTGCACATCCTTTCTTGTCAATAAGTTCTAGGGGTAATTAGCCAGGAAACCATTTTTTAAAAAAAATTAGTACAGTGTTGATTAATTTCCCTATAAATTAAGAAACACAATTTCTGAGAGGTTATTTATCTTTAAAACAGAGTGTATTAAGTAATAATTTTTACATCAGTGATGGAATCCCTTCCAAAGCAAAAAGACAAAGTTTAGAATTATAGAAAGGTCTATAGATCATGAGATTCAAGCTTTTGACTTTTTTCGCTTACATATAAGGAAGCTCATTGCATTCAGTATTAATCCTCTCATCTGTTAAATGAAGGACTCCAAGTGATTTGACCTCAATTGAAGAGTTAGTTACTTGGGTGGGGAAAAAAGCTAAAATTCCTGTCTAAGGCACTATTATCCCATACTGCATTAAAACTAATCAGTCACTGTCTTCTAAAACCATTCTCTCCCCTTCCCTCCCGAAACGAATGATATTCCACATTGTAATTCCAGGATACAGCTTTTAGAACACTTGGCTGGAACTAAGAAGGAAAGTTGCTGGAACTGTGGTTATTCTCTTGTGGTTTAGAGGCAATTCAAACATCAGTTGTGTGTTGTTATATTTCAATTCTCAAAGACTGTGATGGGATCCCATGTTTTCGTATGCTTCAAATAAAAACAGAGAGACCTCCTTTCTGAGGCTGTGGGATGACACGCAGTTTTGTGCCACTTCATCAGAACTTGGTCTTTTGACCAGAGTTTATTACAAAGTGCAGTAAAGCGGAACAGAACCACAGAGAAACATTAGAGCTCTCCCTCCCTTTCTGAATTAGTCTGAGGAGAGGATTTTCCTTCAGAAACAACATTTCTGCCTCAGTGCTCACTATGCCAATAGCTCGGTCTCACTGGATGAATTTCCCATGGGATTTTACAAAGAAGATACCTGAGTTTGGGAACTGGAGAAATGCACATTTTAGAGCCTCTTTCATTGAATGTCCTCCCTTCTTTGAATGGAAGCTATATTATCAAGTTATCTTTGGTTGTGGGAATTGAGCGGGCAGAGACGTATTCAGATTACTCCCAACCAGTGAGGTGTGGGACAGGATAGGTAAATGAATGTGTCCTTTGACCACTGTAAAAAATAAATTGAGCAAGACTAAAATTTTGGAGTTATAAAAACTGAAACAAAGGAATTTTTGTGTGTGGAGTTAACTGCATATGCAGACAAGGGTTCTAAAAGTCCATCCCCAGCTTTCTAGTCAGTTCCTGTTATCCTCTATTGGTTTGGGTTCATTTTGTTACCATCCTATTGTTTGCATCTCCATCCTTCTGTGATCCTGAGATGGTTAAGGTGCTGAAAAGGATTTCAACTTGATTTTTTATTTTCAATATTTATTTTCTCTTTTTCTTTAAAAAACAAACAAATACTTAAGTTGGTTAGAACTTCTATTACATAGTTGTCTGAGGTCTTGTTGGAGCTGGAAAGTTGCGCAATAAATCAAAGCAAGCTGTGCTCTTGGGCTCTTGTGAAAAATTAAACACTTACATCTGACTGGTCACACAGTATCTTTTCTCTAAATGCATATACCATTGATTGAGTGACAGAGTTTGGTGTCAATAATTTGGAGGACGCCTCATTCTATCAGAAGGCATGTTTTACACCCAATTCAGCTAAACTTTGCTGATAGGATAGAAAATTTAAGTACAAGGGTTGACTTTTTAAAAAGCTTACACTAATAGAGTACATAAACACCTTAAACCAGCAAAGAAAATGTGTTTATGATGCTAATTACTGAACTTCACCAGCCCAGTTCAAGATACATTAAAAAGTTGCTTAGACGGGCAATGGATCTTGTTTTAGTTGTTAAGCTTTCGCCTTATTTCCCTCTAACGTCAGAGCACCAATCTTGAAGGAATGGCCTAGAAAATCCTAATAATATTATAAAGTGATCCAAGAATAAAAGAACATTATGATGATTTCTATTCTTTTGGGATCCTAAGGTCACATGTTTTTGAGGTTGAAAAAAGTTCATGAAGATAACGGACATGTAACCAAAACAGAAACAGGGTACAGTGTACTCTAGTTTCTGGGTGAGTTGTAGGTGATAATATTTAAGGCTACAATGGAAAACCAAGGTAAACTCTAATAATCTGCTCTGGAAGAAAAATCATTTAACTATTTTCTTGTTGACATTTTCCAAAGACCTTTTTGTGAATATTCTACAATTTGCATACTTTGCAGATTGGGAAATATAGTGGTTATCCACAGTAGTTAATGAGAATAGCCCAAGATTTCCACTTTTTCCATAGTGCTTCAAAACCTCTAAGCTAAGTCATCCTCTCTTTGACGTATCTTTAAACACTATACCTAGTATCAGATTATTCCATCACTTAGCATTTTGTTAAAATATACTGAAGCAAGTATATAATATGATACTTCCTGTGGTACAGTATTCCCACCTTGCAAATATCCCCACCAGTGATTGCTCATAATCACATTATGTTTGAGTGGTGATTGAGGGCATGTCTAATAGATTAGCTTTCCCATTCTTCTGCATAGTCAGCTCTCCCCAGGCTCCCATAGATTGCTGCTTTTAACCAGATTTCCCTTAAATAATAAGATAAAAGGGGTGGGAATCATAAAAATTGTGAGTCAATAACCACTGTGCTGCTTTTTACCCCAGTACTGATCTGGGGCATTGATGAAGAGATAGTTAAATGTGGTAGAAATAATCATTTGGGTCTTTATATTCTGTCCTTAAGCCCAAACACCAGACTGGTTCAGTTTAGGCCTCAGAAACATAGATTCCAATATCCTGTACTCTCACCACAACCTTCCACTTCTCAGAGGATCTCCTTGTCTTTACCCCACAGACCTCCCTCCTTAGTTCTTCATCTCCCCTCACTTGAGCATATGTGCCCTTGTACCAGCAGCTTTACTACCTACCCTGAACCTCAGGCTTGATCTGCTGTCCACCAGCACCTCAGTTTACTTACACCCTATCCTCCTGCCTCACCCACTATGCATATTCCCTGACCCTGGGATAAAAGACAAGGAATAATCCACCTTTTTTCTCCTACTCTATGCAGGGGACTGGGCCTGCTGGAGCAAGGCATACAATCTCGCAAACTGATGAAACCACACTTTGAGACTCTGGCTTCATAAGCCACGGGCACCTCTTAACTGTACTCTTGCAAGCTAATGGAAGTTTTCCCCTCCATTCCATTCAATGACTCTTGTAAATCTAAACCATAACTTCTCTGCCATTAAATTCACAATCCAACTTCCAGTTTCCCAGCTTCTTGTTCTCACACATCTTCTCAATGTTACTTTCTACTGAGATTGTGCTTAACATTTTCAGTGGTTTGTTTGCTTGTTTCTTTGTGTGTTTGTTTTCACTTTGAACTTTCTACCCTATTTAGAAATATATTTTACACCAGTCCATTTTTACCTTATTTCCTCTGGTCTAAGTTCTCCCTCTGTCACATGTCGACCAACCACTCAGTCCTTGAGCCTTTACACTCCAATCATCCACTGTCTCTCTTTTAAGTGTAACCTCTTCTGCCCTACTTCTTCTTTAACTGCCCTTCCCAAAACAAAATAAGAACAGATACCTTCCCCTGAATTGAATTCTTCAAGAGCAACATTTTCCTCCCTGAAGTTCAGATTAATAAGGGAGAAGAGACCAGTCTGGACTAGTTTATCAAGCATTTGTACTTCATCTGTTGAGTTAAGGGCTCCCACTCTCAGCGCTCCACCTAAGTTACTCTTCTTGGGGTCCATAATAACATTTTCACCAAATTTAATAGTCATTTTCAGTTGCTCTCTTACCAGATCTCTCCACTTTAGTTGGCATTGCTCATCCCATCCTTTTAGTAACAGGGAAGAGCCAGATCTGACTACATGTTGGATCTGTTTCTTTTACTTCAACCTTTGCTTCCCATTGCTCTTGCTCACTAAAAGGATACTGTCTATACATAATGGCCTGCCTCAGGGAACCCTGCCCCTTTGTTTGAATGTCAAACCAAAGTGCCTTTGTTCAGGGAAACATCTGGACCCTGTCTACCTGTGGATGGCTGCAAGAAAGAAGAAATTAACACATCCCCTCCCCGAGGCTGCCCATTCCAGGGGATATTTGCAAAATGTATGGCCTTTTTCCTTTATTTCCTCATCTCCTTCCCCTCTCTGTGCTATAAAAGAGACTGGCATCCATACCCCAATAAGATGGTTATTTCGAGACATTCGTCTGCCATCTTCTTGGTCTACCAGCTTTCTGAATAAAGTCGTATTCCTTGCCTCAACACCTTGCCTCCGATTTATTGGCCTGTCGTGCGGTGAGCAGAGCAAGCTTGGACTCAGTAACGTTTTAAACATTTGTTCTGCCCTTGTTATCCAAGACACACGATCTTCCATTTCTATTCCTATAAGTGAATAGGAATAGAGTTCCTAAAATAGGAATAAAACGGAGTAACAGTAATTTCCGACTTGTATTTCCATTTCTGTAAGAGGAATCTCTTTCACATACTTTTAAATTTTGGATTCTTCTCTCAGTCCTCTGCCTTCCTCACAGACCAACCAAAAATATGTCAAATTATGTCATTTTAAACTATCATCAGTAAGCTTTTGACTTCCAAATTTTTATTTTCAACTCAACTCCCTCCCTTTCTTGAGATCTGAAGGCATGTTTTCACTAGCTGGCTGGATCTGATTATTAATTTTGGAGAGGAACATAAACCCAGTATTTCTAAACTAGTTTCTTCCCACTACCCTGCATCTCTTCCCAAAACCCATATATACACCTGTGATATTATGATTTCTAAGAAAATATATTTGGTCATTCAGAGTACCAAAATATATGTCTCACACATGTTTGGTATTTGTCCACAGTTCCTGGCTCACAGCTCCCAAAATGCTTAGAATTTCCTAAGTGTTGAGAGTGATAAAGGTGTCTTTTGTTTTGTGAATGAAATGACTTTTGGAAGCACCTACGATGGGGGTTGGTGCCAGGAGAACCAACATGTGATTAGAGGGTTAGAACGTTCAGACCCACCCATCCTCCCACCTCCGAGGAGAGGGAGAGGGAGAGGGGCTGAAAGTTGAATCAATCTCTAATAGTGAATGATTTAATCAATTATATCTATATAATGATGCCTCCATAAAACCCCAAAAGGACAGGGTTTGGAGAGCTTCTGGGTTGGTGAACATGTGCAGATTGGGGAGAGTGGTGTGCCTGGAGACGGCATGGAAGCTCCGTGCCCTTTCCCCATACCTTGCCCTATGCATTTTGTTCATCTGGCTGTCCCTGTGTTATATCCTTTCATAAAATAGTGATCTAGTAAGCGAAATGTTTCTCTGAGTTCTGTGAAGAGCTATAGTAAATTAGTTGAAACCAAGGAGGAGGTTTTGGGAACATAATGCACAGCCAGTCAGTCAGAAGTACAGGTCACACAACTGGAGTTGTGACTAGCATGTGAAGTCCAAGAAAGAGGTCCAGTTTGTAGCTGGTTGCTCAGAAGCACAGATAGCAACCTGGGCTTGCGATTGGGGATCTGAAGTAGGGGGTGTTGGGGCAGAAGAGGGGCAGTCTAGAAGGAATGAACTCTTAACCTGTGGAATCTGATGTTGTCTCTGGGTAGACAGTGTCAGAAATCAGTTGAATTGTAGGACATCCAGCTAGTGTCTGGAGAATTGTCGGATGTGTGGTGAAACCCCCCATCCACACATTGGAAATTGGTCTCAGAACATCAAAAAGAATGCCCAATATCCACTGCCTATTTAAACAGCCACCTTAACTAAAGCTTGAAATTTGGTGTCTCCTTTTAGCTCTCTACTCCCTCACTGTTTTATATCACACCCTTAACTTAGTCATTGGTTATATCTCAAATATTCTGGTCTCTGGAACCTTCTTCTTCATCTGCACTAAAACTGCCAGGCATCAGGCTGCCATCACAAACCTTTTGGAGATACAAAAGACGACACATACTCTCTCTGCTGCTGCTTTTGTCCCATCAAATTCATTCTCCACAAAGTTTCCAATCACTCTTCTTAGATGAAGAGTGATTACATCATGCTTATGTTTAATACCCACCAATTATTGTCTATAGAATAATGTCTGGGCAACTTATTGTGATACTTCTTCATGATCTAACCCTTGCCTACCCCTTCAGCTATAAATGTCACAATCCCCTGCCTCAAATTTGACGTTGCTACAGCAACATGGAATGGATGATATTTCCCAGATTCTCAAAACTATTTCTCCCCTAGTTGCCTTTGCTCATGCAATAACTTTTCCCTTTTTTGTTTTTTTCTTTGAAATGGAAGCTTTAAAGGGGGAATATCTGGTAGAAATTGTGATTGTGGAAGCTTTCCATAAACAGTGGGAGTTAGAGGTAAATCTCCTCTCATAATATTTTCCCTTTTTTCCTCCAGGATTCAATTATATAGAAGCCCTGTTACTCTGTTATTCTTTTTCTATAAAATGAAGCTATTCAGCAAAAATTCACCCATTGTTTTTGTCAAAGAATAATTTCCCCTAGTGGAGATATATATATATATATATACATATATATATGTATATATATGTATAAATTCTGTTCTGAGATGTCTGGTAAAGTCCAGATCCTTTAGCAGTTGTGGGAAGATGCTGAAAATCACAAGGAGGAAAGACCTAAAGGAAACTATGGGAGACTTTCAAGGACGAAGTCCCTGCTGTAGGTGAAGACAGCATGTGCTACTAGCGACCCCCACATCACCCTATGGTGGTCCACTTTCTCACTGCCATGTTGTGAATTATTGCAGTGTTAGGTGGATTCTGAAATTAGAAGCCAGTGTCAAAAAGGGGCAATGGTAAGAGGGTTTTGGGTGATGTTTATATAGCTTGGCCTAAAATGTATTCCTGTCAATCAGGTTTGAAATGTTGTGAGGCTCATTTGAATGACATTGTCCTTGTAAAGCCAGATAACAGGTAACGGCAAGCGGGATCTGTCTTTGCTTTTATTAAGTTCTTCCTGTGTCTCACAAGGACCATGACT
The DNA here is from genome assembly GCA_004363435.1 of Platanista minor. Classification (NCBI taxonomy): domain Eukaryota; kingdom Metazoa; phylum Chordata; class Mammalia; order Artiodactyla; family Platanistidae; genus Platanista; species Platanista minor. Next base: position 5,558 of record RJWK010049920.1, on the reverse strand, counting down.
CTGGAAGGAGTCTGTCTAACATCTTTTGCCTGAAATTTCCGACCTCCTTTTCTGTATCATATGCCACTAGTGCCTGTCTTAGACCTTCTCAGTCACACCCTTGAATCCATGGCTGTAGCAAACAGCTCTCTGAAGACTTTGTCTCATGTCATACTAACATAACTAACACTTCAAGTGCCCATGCTCTCTGCCCAGGGTTTCATGTTGCTGCAGCACGGGACACAGAAGACCACTCTGCACGCATGCCTCTGCAGCCTAGAAGCTCTGGAGCTTTAGGAAACAGTGGGGGAACCCTGAACCAATGGGGGTCAGGAATTGATGGATAATTGCTTCTCCTATTGCTCCTCAGGAGGCTAATCCTGAGAGGCATCTACACTTCCTTAGGGATCCAGCCCCTGTAACTCATGGAGATGGACCTATGTCATTTGAGCAGGCAGCAGTAGTATCTGTGCAAGAAAGAGTGGTGGGGATTTCTGCTAAAAATCAGGTTGGTGTCATGTTGGCAAAACATAAGGAGAGTGGGAAAAACCCAACATAAAGAAACTAACTTTGAAGAAACAAGAAATGTCCCTTCCTCAGAATCAAAAGAGTAAGACTGTAGTAAAAACATACTATGTCCACAGAGGGCTAAAAGGGAAACACAATTGAGGATACGGGGAGGGGGAAGGGTAAGCTGTGATAAAGTGAGAGAGTGGCATGGACATATGTACACTACCAAACGTAAAATAGATAGCTACTGGAAAGCAGCCGCATAGCACAGGGAGATCATCTCAGTGCTTTGTGATCACCTGGATGGGTGGGATGGGGAGGGTGGGAAGGAGGGAGACACAAGAGGGAGGAGATATGGGAACATATGTATATGTATAATTGATTCACTTTGTTATAAAGCAGAAACTAACACCATTGTAAAGCAATTATACTCCAATAAAGATGTTAAAAAAAAAAAAAGATGAGCACACAACCTGTAATCACCATACACTTGAGGAAAAACTATAAAGTAATAGAGCAAACTAAATGAAGTTATAGAAAATGTATAAATGGAGACACCTCCCCTGCAGAGAGGTTCAGGAAGATTTTGCATAAATCAAAAACTCTAAGAGATCTACAAAATTTAAAAATTGATCCAACTCTAGAGATTGGATTAACAGTAAAATAAACAATGCTGAAAGACAAATTAGTGAGCTGAAAGATTAAGCTGAGGAGTTCTTCCTAAATGAATTCGAAATGAACCAAGTGACAGAAAACATGGAAGAAAGGATAAGAGACATAGCAAGCATGTCCAGAATTTCCAGAAGCAGTTCCAGAGGAAGACAGCACAGAGATCAAAGGGAGAGGGTGGGACATAATATAAATAAATGAAAAATAAAGAAGAAAATTTAGTTCTAAGAAAATCCTAGAACTAAAAAGGGCTTGGTGTATAATTAAAAGAAACTGCTTAAGTGATAAACAGAGGAGATTAAAAAGAAATTATATAGAAAGCTCCAACTTTGGTATACGTTAAAGAAAAATATCAAAACATCAAGGAAAAATTCTAAAATGTAGAAAAAAAGAAAATAAAAAATATTACTTATAAAATAATAAGTATTAATTTTCCTAGATGTAATGAGAGGCTTGTGGATAATAGAAGACTACCCTATTCTTTTGAAAAGTATGTTAATATTAGGGATGAAAACTCATGATGGCTGCAACGTATTTTCAAATGGTTAAGCAAAAGAATGCACACACATATGGAGAGGGGAATATCATGCAAATATGGCTAAATGTTTATCTTGGTGGCAGATACATGGGTATTCCCTATACTATGCTTTCAACTTTCCTATTTGTTTGAATACTTTCCTACTATAAGGTTGGGAAAACTTCTCAGGATCTTGTTAACTAACAACCAAAAATTATCTATAAACAGATTGAAATTAGGTATCTCACAAGTAACACTAGATACAAGAAGATAATGAAGTGCTATCTTCTAAGCCCTTAGAAGAATGTCTTTTGACTTTCCCAGATCCAAAAACTATTATGTAAACTAAGTAACTACAAGTAATAAAATTTACTAACTTCAAACTGCATTTAATATAATTACTGAAGGATATATTCCAATAAAATTACTAAATACAAGATGAAGCCAAATTAATTAATTCCAAATATATGGAATCAGTCAACTGTTTATCTAATCGCCCTCCTAGAAGTAACATTAAAGAGAAAAAAAGATATAAACTGACAAATACAAAGAGAACATGAAAAGGGGGACAGCTAGAGGAAGAATCTCAATTTCTAGAAAACCAAACATATATGGATTTAATGATGCTGAGGAAACCACGGTCACAATGAATGAAGAATGACAGTTCACATGCCAGGACTAGGAGGGGCTCAGGACTAGAACGTGCAAAGTACAGAGGAAAGTGATGAGGAGGCACAGGGCAAAATTGAATTTTTGTAGACAGTACAAAAATTGTATGCAATTAACTCTTCCACCCTCCTTCCCACACTATGCATGGAAGAGTGATAGCTAAGCTCCTCCCATCTCTCACCATGGGCAAGAGATTGGAAGTTTCTTTTCTGAAGAACTTAGTGGTTCTTGGGATATACCTCTACAAATGGTATTTGCTGAAATAAGCAAAAGAGTCAATGAATGACCAGTCCTTGAGCTAAACCACACAGCTTCCAATCTGCTTTTCAGAGTCTCACTATGAAATATTAAAGGAAATTAAATGTTATGAGACATTTGAGAAAAATCTCCCATATGTAAGAAATATACGAAAATAGGGAAATACAGCCCTGGGTGTTTTTTTAAGGTTTTCTTCAAAACTATTATCTTTAATTAATATCCTCAGGACAATCAGAGAAGATGTTGCATCTATAAAACAAGAACAGAGTGTTATGGAAAATTAACAATTGGAGAACAAAAAAGGACTCTTAGAAATATAATGTTTTAGGGGTTAATACAAGGATTGAAAGATAAAAATTAAGGAACTCTCCCCAAAAGTATGACTAAAAACCAAAGATGAGTGGGAAAATGTGATAGAAAAGATTCAAGAGGTCCAATATCTTATTAATAATAAGTTCACAAAAAAGAGTAGACAAAAATGAAAAGGATGAAATTATAAAAGACGTAATGCAGTTAAATTTCCTGCAGAGATTTTCCAAATCAAAATGGCCTACTAAGCGTCTAGCATGACAGGTGGACTATTATTTACCTTATACTTTATATTCAACTAATATTTAGTTAATATAAAGAAAAAATATTAACTACATTCAATAAGTAAATTTGAATCACTCTTTGTAACAAATGTGCCTGTGTCTCAAATTTGAGGATTATGGTATTTCAATTTTTAAACATCAAAAAATTTCATTAAACAAATCTTTAATAGAGTTGAAAAACTACAACCACAGGCCAAATCCAACTTGAGGTTTGTTTTCATACATCCTGGAGCTAAGAAGGGTTTTTACATTTTTAAAGAGTTACAAAAACCAAAACAAAATAAACATACAATAGGTGACAGAAACCATATGTGGCCCGCAAAGCCTAAAATATCTGCTATCTGGGTTTGCTGACTGACCAGACTAAGCAAACAATGAAAGTTATATGCTGTCCCTCAATATGCTGCTCCTCTATTATGCTAATCCTCTTTCAGAGCATTAAAGCATTTCTAAAAGACTCCATCATTAAGAAACTGGGAAATGGAGGGATCTCAGAATCACAGAACAGTTTTTGACAAGTGGTACCTTATATCACAAGGAGTTCCAACTCAAAGGATTTGGTGCCAGGCTGGTTACTTATATTAAGGTAAGAAACCAACCAGGGTTGTACGATGCCCAGGAGCAGTGGAAGGGGCCAGTGAGGAACTAGAGACAGCATGCCTGAACTAAAGACACTCCCATTCAAAACACAAAAATATGTGCTCTTTATACAAATTTGTGTGATCTATACTAAAATCACTGCAGGATGGATGAATATCATGCTCTAGAATTTCTGCTGCTTCTGTAATTTTATTTTATCATTTTCATAGCTATCTAAGAACCAAACTTTTGCTTATGTTGAGGCAATCTCTTCTCTCTTCTGACATGTTTGCAAATTCCTTGGCTTAATGTATTTCAGTCCAAAGATTTTCTTGAGATGTGGTAGAAAACAGAGAAATCTTAAGGCAAAGGGGAAAGATGCTTCTGGGTTGATGCCTATAGAGACCTCAGGCCATAAATCAACTTCCAGATGACCCCCAACAATCCCTGCCTCCTGGTATCCACACCCTGTGTAATGCTCTCCCCTTGAATGTGGGCTGGATCGAATGACTTGGGTCTAATGAGTAGAATACTTTCATTGATTAGGTTACAACAATTGTGACTTCTGTCTTGTTAGCAGACTCTTTTGTGGGCCTAAATGACATGTCTGAGAGGCCCACGTGGCAAGGAACTGGGGGTAACCTCTGGCCAATGGCCAGAGGAAACTAAAGCCTTCAGTACAACAGCCAGTGAGGAACTGAATCCTGCTGGCAAGCACCAAATAAGCCTGGAGCAGATGAACCACTGAAGAATATTTAAGTCCCATTATATTATATTTTGATATAAAATCATGAGTTTATTTTTCAAGAAATTTTCCTACAGTTTGCTTTTGTATTGTTTTGTGGGAAATTGTGTTGATTCTGTCTGCTCTAGTTAAACTTACTCATCACCCTTGTAGAATCAACCCACTGTCTGTGACTTCACTGATGTTACTATAAACAATACAACTGCCAATACAAAAGCACTGTGAATTCTCTTGGAGTTAAAAGAAGCATTTATAAGCTTTTTCTTTCTTGTATACGTTATGGCAGATTTATTTTTGAAATACAACATGAATTCTCAAACTTTTCATCTCTGCTTAATTATTGACTTAGCTTCCTTAATAAATTATCTGGGTTGGTATACTGGTCCACCATACACTCTGCAGTCATGGGAAAGCCTCTTTGCTTTTCTAAATCTGCTTCTCCATAAGTAAAATGGAAACTTTGCTCTGATTTGAAAACAGTTATTTGGCATAGCAGCATAAATTTCTTGATAAGTGCTCAAAAAAACACCATTTCCTCCCTTCATATAAAAGGCAGATTAATTTTCCTTTTATTTCTACAGAACTTTTTTTTAAAAACAAATAATAACATAGTGTTTCATAAGTAATTACTTACAATTCTCATTTAGTTAAAAGATACTGATTGGGCAATTCATTATGATGATGATATTATTATAGAAGATGAGGCAAAGGGGAAATTTCAGTGTTGTGAATGTGAAAAATCATCATCTTCAAACTTAGAAAAGATTTAAGATCTCACCTGGATATTCCTCACTTAAAAGACATGTTTAGGGCTTCCCTGGTGGGGCAGTGGTTGAGAGTCTGCCTGCTAATGCAGGGGACACGGGTTCGTGCTCTGGTCCAGGAAGATCCCACATGCCACGGAGCGGCTAGGCCTGTGAGCCGTGGCCGCTGAGCCTGAGCGTCCGGAGCCTGTGCTCCGCAACGGGAGAGGCCACAACAGTGAGAGGCCCGCGTACCGCAAAAAAAAAAAAAAAAAAAAAAAAAAAAAAAAAAAAAT
>RJWK010049919.1:0-16454 GCA_004363435.1 Platanista minor | reverse complement strand
TGTACGCGGGCCTCTCACTGTTGTGGCCTCTCCCGTTGCGGAGCACAGGCTCCGGACGCGCAGGCTCAGCGGCCATGGCTCACGGGCTCAGCAGCTCCACGGCATGCGGGATCTTCCCGGACCGGGGCACGAACCCACGTCCCCTGCATTGGCAGGCAGACTCTCAACCACCGCGCCACCAGGGAAGCCCTGATTTTAATTTTTATAAAATAATACTAATAAAAATAATATATAGAAAAACTAAAGACTATGCATCAAGTAGTTGATAAAAGTTATCTATAGGGATGGGTTTATGGGAACCTTCACTTTCTTCAATACACATCTCTATAATGATCAAAATTTTATATAATGAACATGTACTATCATTTCCTAATTAAAATATGTGATAAATTACAATAAAACAAGAAGTAAAAGAGAAGATTCAAGTTTACATGTTTATGTGCAAACTACAGAACAAATCCATTTAAAACTCCAACGGACTCTTTGGCCCCTTTTGTTTGAGTGAATTTCTTTCATTAAGAGTTGCAAGAGAAAGACATTAGAAAGACAGTGGAATAGCAGGCTCCCAACTTTCCCTCCTCCCATGGACCACACCAAATAAACAGCTACATAAAGATTAATTCTCTCTGAAATAAATGCAGAAAACAGTTACTGCTTCCTACACAGCAGGCAACTGAGAAAATACCCACATTGAAGTGGATAGGAAAAGTGGAGACACACTCACACCATAAATCCCACCCTCAGCACAGCACCTTACAATCAGTAGAGAATCGCTAATAGCCACGTTCTCCCTGAGAAGCAAAGGGTTTGGACCACATATCTAGTGCCCCAATTTTTATGAGGACTGGCTTAGAAATTACCCAGCTCTCAGAGACAACAGGGCTCAGCATTTGTAAGTCCCCCAGTGGCACAGAAAATGAAGAGTTGGTTTTTCATGGGCTCATAAGCATTTCTCACAGCTGTTCCCCCAGGCAGGCAAAAATACCCAACTCCCAGTTCCTCCTAGGAAAAAGTTTTACTACGTACTTTCCCAGGTGCTTCCTGAGGGTTGTGCTTCTAATCAGCCTGCATCTAGAAGCTCACTGGGCTTCTCTGGGAGCCTGAAAGAACCCTTCCCACACCTTCTCCCCCAGGCTCACTCCAAAGATAAAACCAAGTCTCCAGCTTTTCCCTAGAAGGATCTAGTTCATACATCTGTTGCCCCAACTTCTTCAACTGCCACCTGAGAGACTAGCTCCTAAATCACCTAGTTCTGGGAGCTAACAGGACGTGGCATTCACAAGTCCCCCAGGACCAAAGAGAACAGAGAAGCAGTTTTATATGGTTACACAAGCAGTCCCAGTGGCTATTCCTACAGGCTTAGCACAAAACAAGTAAGCAAAAATACCCAGCTCCCAGTTTCTCCCTGATGGAGGCTAGATTGCAAATCTAACATTCTGACTTTCCCAGCTGCTGCCTAAAAGCTGGGTTTCCAATTAGCATGCATCTGGGAGCTGACAAGGCAGAAAATTAGTAGTCCTCTGGGAGTGCGAACAGGCATGTAGCATCTTCTCCACCTTCTGGCCACTGACAGGACTTGGCACACACTAATCTCCTGGGGCCACTAAGAACAAAGATGGCAGTTGGAACAAACTGAAAGGTTTGAGAAGCACCCAGAATCTCAGGCCAGGCTGACTGGCAAAGATTACATTTTACTTGAGGCCAGTCTTTCAAGACTGGAAAAGCTGGCTATTTCATGTAATGTACAGAAACCAACAGAGAGAGTCAAAGAAAATTAAGAAATAGGAGAATATGTTCCAAACAAAAGAACAAGATAAATCTCCGGAAACCAACCCTAATGAAAAGGAGACAAGTGATTTATCCAAGAGAGAAAACTCAAAATAAAAGTCATAAAGATGTTCACTGAGATCAGGAAAGCAATGCATGAACAAACAGAATTTCAATAAAGAAATAGAAAATATAAAAAAGGGCCAAACCAAAACCATAAAGCTGGTGATGAGTGCAATAACTGAACTGAAATATTCAATAGAAGGACTCAACAACAGATGAGATCAAACAGAAGAAAAGATCAGCAAACTTGAAGACAATTCAGTGAAAAATATCCAATCGGAGGAGCAAAAACAAAAAAGAATGAAATTGAGTGAAGATAGCACAAGGGTCTTATGGCACACTATCACTGGAACAACATATGCAATATGGAAGTCCCAGAAGGAGGAGGGAGAGAGCAAGGGGCAAAAGGCTTATTCAGAGATATAATGGCTAAAAACTTCCAAATCTGGGGAAAGAAATAAATATCCAGATCCAAGAAGCCCTAGAAATATCAATAAGATAAATCAAAGAGACCCACACCAAGAACATTATAATCAAATTGTCAAAGTTTAAAGACAAAAACAGAATTCTGAAAGCAGCAAGAGAAAAGCAGTTTGTTGCATATAAGGGAACCCCCTCCAATGAACAGATTTTTCAGCAGAAACCTTGCCAGCCAGAACAGATTGATAAGGTATATTTAAAGTGCTGAAAGAAAAAAGTTCCAACCAAGAATACTTCATCCAGCTACGTTGTCTTTCAGATTTCAAAGATAAAGGTATTTCCAGACAAACAAAACTGAAGGAGTTTATCACCACTAGATCTGCCTTATAAGAAATGCTATAGTTCTTCTGGAGTTCTTTAAGCTGAAAAAAAGGGGGCTAGTTAGTAATGTAAAAGTATAAAACTCGGGGGCTTCCCTGGTGGCGCAGTGGTTGAGAATCTGCCTGCCGATGCAGGGGACGCGGGTTCGTGCCCCGGTCCGGGAAGATCCCACATGCCGTGGAGCGGTTGGGCCCGTGAGCCATGGCCGCTGAGCCTGCGTGTCTGGAGCCTGTGCTCTGCAACGGGAAAGGCCACAACAGTGAGAGGCCCAAGTACCACAAAAACAAAAAAAAAAAAAACAAAAAGTATAAAACTCACTGGTAAAGGCAAATATACAGTCTAATTCAAAATAATACTGTAATCATGGTGTGTAAACCACTTTTAAATCTAGTATAAAAGTTAAACACAAATTTATTAAAGATACCTATAGCTACAAAAGTTTGTTAGTGGATACACAATATAAAAAGATATAAATTATGACATCAAAAACATAAAAAGAAGGGAGTACAAAAATATACAGCTTTTATATGCATACAATGAAGTTAAATTGTTATCAGCTTAAAATAAACTTTTATAACTATAAAACATGTAAGCCTTATGGTAACTACAAATCAAAAAATTATAGTAAATATACAAAAGGTAAAGTGAAAGAAATTAAAGCATAAAATCATTAAATCACAAAGGGAGATGGCAAGAGAGTAAGCAAGGAACAAACGATCCACAAAATACCCAGAAAACAGTTAAATAAATGGCAATAGTAAGTCCTTACTTATCACTATTTACTTTAAATATAAACAGACTAAATTCTCCAATCAAAAGACACTGAGTAGCTGAATGGATTAAAAATAATAACAACAAAACCCTACTATAAGCTGCTTACAAGAGACTCATTTTACGCATAGACTAAAAGCAAAGCCAAGGGATGAAAAAGATATTTCATGCAAATAGAAACCAAAAGAGAGTAGGGGTAGCTATACTTACATCAGATAAAGTAGACTTTAAGTCAAAAACTGTAGCAAGAGACGAAGAAGATCATTATATAATGGTAAAGGGGGCAATACTTCAAGAAAATACAACAATTGTAAATATTTATGGACCGATCATTGAAGCGCCTAAATATAACAGCAAATGTTAACAGACATGAAGGGAGAACTAGACAGCAATACATTAATAGTAGGGGACTTCAGTACCCCACTTTCAAAAATGAATAGATCATCCAGACATAAATTCAATTAAGGAAATATTGGATTTCAACTACCCTGTAGACAAAATGGATATAACAGACACAGACAGAATACTCTACCCAATAATGGCAGAATATACATTTTTCTCAAGTATGCACAAGGATTCACTAGTATGGATCAAGTGTTAGGCCACAAAATTTATCTCAACAAATTTAAGAGACTGAAATCACGTCAAGCCTTTTCCAACCTCAATGGTATGAAACTAGAAATCAATATAACAGGAGGAAAATTGAAAAATTCTTAAGTATCTGGAGATTAAACAACATGCTTCTGAACAACCAATGAGTCAAAGAAGAAGTCAAAAAGGAAATCAAAAAATATCTTGAATGTTAATAATAGGGGAAACCACAGTGGGAAGTCTGCTCTACCTGCTCAATTTTTCTGTAAGTCTAAACTGTTCTGAAAAATAAAGTTTATTAATAAAAAAAAATCTTGAGACAAACAAAAATGAAAGCATACCATACCAAAACTTATGGGATACAGCAAAAGCAGTTCCAGAAGGGAAGTTTACAGCAATAAACACCTATATTAAGAAAAAGATCTCAAATAACAACCTACGTTTACACCTCGGGGAACTAGAAAAATAAAAACAACCTAGGCCCAAATTTAGTATAAGGAAGAAAATAAAGATTAGAGCAGAAATGAATGAAATAGAGATTAGCTAACCAATAGAAAAGCCAACTGACAAACCTACAGCTAGACTAGTTCTGAAAAAAGAGAAAAGATTTGAATAAGTAAAATCGGAAGTGAAAGAGGAGATATTACAACTGATACAACAGAAATATAAAAGATCATAACAGATTACCATGAACAATTATAGCTAACAAATTGGATAGCCTAGAAGAAATGAATAAATTCCTAGAAATATACAGCTTACCAAGACTTAATTATGAAGAAAGAGAAAATCTGAACAGACCAATAATGACCAAGGAGATTGAGTCATTAATCAAAAATCTCCCAACAAAGAAAAACCCAGGACCAGACAGCTTCACTGGTAAATTCTACCAAACATTTAAATAAGAATTAATAACAATTCTCTTCAAACTCTTCGCAAAAAAACTGATGAGGAGAGAACACTTCCAAACTTGTTTTATGAAGCCAACATTATCTGGCACTAAAGTCAGGTGAGAATGCTACAAAAAAAAAGAAAAGTACAGACCAATATTTCCAATGAACATAAATGCAAAAATCCTTAACAAATAACTAGCAAACTACATTCAACAACACATTAAAAGGATCAAACACCATGATCATGTGGGATTTATCCCTGGGATGGAAGTATAGTCCGACATCTTCAAATCAGTAAATGTGATACACCGCATGACAGAATAAATGATAAAAATCACATGATCCCCCTCAACAGATGCAGAAAGAGCATCTGACAAAATTCAACATCTTGTCATGATAAAAACTCTCAAAAAATTAGGTACAGAAGGAATCAACATAATAAAGGCCATATATGACAAGCCCACAACAACATCATAGTCAATGCTAAAAGTTGAGAGCTTTTTCTCTAAGATCAGGACCAAGATAAGTTGGGCCCTCTCTAACCACTTCTGTTCAACCATAGTACTGGAAGTCCTAACCAGGGTAATTAGTCAAGAAAAAGAAATAAAAGGTAGACAAATCAGAAAGGAAAAAAGTAAAATTGTCTCTGTTTGCAAATAGCATGATTCTATATATAGAAAACCCTAAAAACTCTACCAAAAACTCTTAAAATTCATAAATGAGTTTTGTTATAGGATACAAAATCAATATGCAAAAATCAGCTGTTTCTATACACTAACAACAAACTACAAAAGAGAAATTAAGCAAATCATCCCATTTACCATAACATCAAAAACAAGAAAACACTTAGGACTAAACTTAACCAAGGAGGTGAAAAATCTAAAAGACTTTGATGAAAGAAATTGAAGACACAAATGAATGAAAAAACATTCCATGCTTATGGATTGGAAGAATTAATATTGATAAAATGTCCATACCACCCAAAGTGATCTACAGATTCACTGTAATCCCTATCACAATTCCAATGGCATTTTCATAGAAATAATTAAAAAAAGAAAGCCTAAAGTTCATATGGTACTGCCAAAGATCCTGAATAACTAAAGCAATTGAGCAAGAGAATATCACATGGAAGCATCACATGTCCTGATTACAAAATGTATTACAAAGCTACAGTAATGAAAAAAATCAACAAAGGAACGAAGCATACACAATGGAGAAAGGATTGTCTCTTCAATACATGGTACTGGGAAAACTGGATAGCCACATTCAACAGAATGAAATTAGACTTCTATCTTACATCACACACAAAATCTACTCAAAATGGATTAAAGACTTAAACAGAAAATATGAAACTATAAAATTCCTAGAAGAAAACATAGAGGAAAAGCTCCTTGACATTGGTCTGGGGCAATGATTTTTTTGGATGTGACACCAAAAATGCAAGCAACAAAAGCAAAAATAAACAAGTGGGACTACATCAAACTAAAATGTCTCTGCACAGCAAAGGAAACAATCAGCAAAATGAAAAGGCAATCTGTTAGGATGGTGACCATCAAAAGGTCAAAAGATAACAAGTATTGTCAGGGATGGGGAGAATTGGAACCCTTGTGCACTGTTGTTAGAAATGTAAATTGACACAGCCACTATGAAAAGAGTATGGAGGTTCCTCAAAAAATTAAGACTAGAACTACCATATGATCCAGCAATCCCACTTTTGAGTATTTAGTCAACAGAAATAAAATCACTATCTCGAAGAGATATCTGCACTCTAATGTTCATCGCAGTTTATTTACAATAGCCAAGATACAGAAACAAGCTATTTAGGTTAGGATGTTAGGTCCATCAACCAAAAAATGGATAAAGAAAAAGTGATACACACACACACACACATACACACACATACAGTAGAATATTACGCAGCCTTAAAAACAAAAAAGAAAGAAATCCTTCCTTTGCAACAAAATGTATGAAGACAGAGGACATTATGCTAAGTGAGATAAGTCAGACACAGAAAGATAAGTGTTACATGATCTCACTTATATGTGGAATCCAAAAAATAAAACTCCAAACTCATATTAACAGAGAGTAGAATGGTGGTTACCAAAGACTAGGATGTGGAGGTACAGGGGGTATTTTTTTAAAAGAAGAAAGAAAGAAAAAGAAAAGAAAACAGAATGGTGGATGCCAGGGCCTGAGAGAATGGTATCGGAGAGTTATTGTTTAATGGGGACAAAGTTTCAGTTATGCTAAGTGAAAAGAGTTCTGGTAATGGATCACAGTGAGAGTTGTACAACAATATGAATATACTTAATACTACTGAGCTGTACACTTAAAAATGGGTGAGATTGGGCTTCCCTGGTGGCGCAGTGGTTGAGAGTCCACCTGCCGATGCAGGGGACACGGGTTCACGCCCCGGTCCAGGAGGATCCCACATGCCGCGGAGCGGCTGGGCCCGTGAGCCATGGCCGCTGAGCCTGCGCATCCGGAGCCTGTGCTCCGCAACAGGAGAGGCCACAACAGTGAGAGGCCCACGTACCACAAAAAAAAAAAAAAAAAAAAATGGGTGAGATACTAAAGAAGACATACAGATGGCCAACAGGGACATGAAAAAATGTTCAACATTGCTAATTATTAGAGAAATGCAAAACTACAACGAGGTAGCACCTCACACCAGTCAGACAGGCCATCATCAAAAAGTCTACAAACAATAAATGCTGGAGAGGCTGTGGATAAAAGGGAACCCTCCTACACTGTTGGTGTGAATTTTAGTTGGTGCAGCCACTATGGGGAACAGTATGGAGGTCCCTTTAAAAACTAAAAAATGAGTTACCACATCATACTGCAATCCCACTCATGGGCATATATCTGGAGAAAACTCTAATTTGAAAAGATACATGCACCCTAATGTTCAGAGCAGCACTATTTACAATAGCCAAGACATGGAAGCAATCTAAACATTCATCAACTGATGAATGGATAAAGAAGATGTGGTACATGTATACAATGGAATATTACTCAGCCATAAAAAGGAATAAAACAGTGTTGTTTGCAGCAACATGGATGGACCTAGAGATTATCATACTAAGTGATATGATAATCTTTCTTTTCTGTCAGACAGAAAAAGGCAAATATCATATGATATCGCTTATGTGTAGAATCTAAAAAAATGACACAGATGACCTTATTTACAAAACAGAAATAGACTCACAGATATAGAAAACAAATTTATGATTACCAAAGGGTAAAGGAGGGGAGGGATAAATTAGGCATTTGGGATTAGCATATACATACTACTATATATATAAAATAGATAACCAACAAGGAACGACCATATAGCACAGGGAACTATACTCAATATCCTATAATAACCTATAAGGGAAAAGAATCAGAAAGAAAAAAAAAAAAAATATATATATATATATATATGAATCACTTTGCTGTACACCTGAAACTAATAACATTGTAAATCAACTATACTTAAATTTTAAAAAAAGGGTGAGATAGTAAATTTTATGTTATGTGTATTTTACCAGAACAAAAAATTACTAAAAAAGAAGAAATTTAAAAAGAATTAATAGGAATAACAACAGTGATGATGATGATGATGATGATGATGATGATGATGATGGTGATAAAAATACAACCTGAAGCTTCACTTTTAAGAATGGAGAGTTTCTGATAATTAAAAAACAAACAAAAAAAGAGTTGGAAGAAATAGGCTCATCACTGATCCTGACCTGTTTTATTAGGATTTAATTTTATTTGCATGTAAGCTGTAACTACAGATAATAAAGTAAAAATAAAATAAATAAATGAAAGGAAAAAGCTAAAATGAAGATATCTTTTAAAAGTATTTTAAAACAGTCTTTAATACAGGCTCAGATTCTTGGCATTTAGAAAAAAAACTTTCCCTTGACAACTCTATAATAAAGGAGTGATTGACTAATCAAATCAACACTATTTTAAAAGGAGGATATTTAAATTACTTCAGAAAAAAGCTTTGTAAATGTACAGATGGTCCCTGAGTTATGATCGTTCAAACTTATGATTTTTCTGCTTTATGATGGTGTAAAAATGATATACATTCAGTAAATACACTAAATTTTGCATTTTGATCTATTTTCCGGGGCTAGAGGTATGAGTACAATATGCCGGGCAGCCGCAGCAACAAGTCACAGCTCTCAGTTAGCCACATGATCATAAGAGTAACCAACCCGTATACTTACAACCATTCTGTACCCATATAACCATTCTGTTTTTCACTTTTAGTACAATATTCAATAAATTACATGAGATATTCAACACTTTATTATAAAATAGGCTTTGTGTTAGATGATTTTGCCCAACTGTAGGCTAATGTAAGTGTTCTGAGCACATTTAAGGTGGGCTAGGCTAAGCTATGATGTTTGGAATTTAGGTGTACTAAATGTATTTTCAATTTATGATAGGTTTATTGGGATGTAATCCCATCGTAAGTGGTTGAAGGTCTGTATTTAAATAATCCATTTATAGATAAAATGTTAATGAAACAGGATCTTTGAAATTGTGTAAATGTTGTACTCTGAATGTATTTAGTACTTCAGAACTTGCCACTGGTTCATCTGGCCTCTTCAGCCCAACCAGTTCAACTATGAGTTTTGGTTTTTTATTTAGAACACTGGCAATTCAAACACTGCTTCTTGGGGTGGACTCAGGTTTTGTGTGGCTTCCACAATTTAGAGAGCCCTGTCTAAGAATAAAAAGGCATATGTCTATGGAAATACATTGCTTGTGTCCCTCCCACTAGTATCATTAGCTGCATAGCAAATGTGCCTCTCCCTCATTTTATGATGAAGGAAGAATAGTTTCCTTGTACTTGAGTGCAACTGTACTGTCTCTGAAGAACTAAGAGAGCACTTTCCTTTTCCAACAGATCTTAATTTACCTTCCAGACTATTTTTTTCCAGCAGGGGCCCCCTGGCCTTCTTTTAGGAAGGGCTTTAATGAATCTCTTCTGCTTCACGATTTTGGGAACAAAGCTTCACAATTCACTTTACCTCACAATGATATGCTCTTGTGGTTGCAGAGATTCCCCTCTTACCACATCATCACTTTATCTCAATTTTATAAAATTAAGATCACAAGGAAAGATTTAATCACATTTTTCTATGAGTCCCCCACCCCCATCCCAAGGAGAACAAAGTTCAGCTGTTTCTGAGACCATTAACAAGGCAAGCAAATGGCCTTTCACTATATTAACATGTCAGGATCTAGAATTTTACTACCTTGTTAAAACACTGTTAGTAAACAGGATGCAAAAATGAAACATATTTATCTTTCTCCTTGGCTAGCTATAAATGGCAGTAGTTTATGCACAGAAATTATTCAAAGAATCTGAAGCACAAAAGAGAATATAAAATCAAGAGACTATAAAGACAAGTGCAAGCCAGATTATTACTTACAACTTATCTTCAGACTTTAGTTGCAATATCATGAAATACGAGAAATACAAAAAACAGAGAATGGGAAGACATGAGAAAGGATAAGAAAAATTAATACTGGTAAATGTTGGTACTGTAACTGCAGAACCAGCCCAAAACTGATCCTATCCTGTTTCTAATAAGATACTGAGTTTTTTCAGAGACAACAAAACAAAACTGCAAGTCATGCACCCAAAACATGTGCTGAGGAGAAAATTTGACCTCGAACAACACCCAGAACCAAAGTTTCTCCCCTCTCCACAGAACCAAAGGACTGAGACATGACAGGAACCTGAATGCTAGAACCCTTTCAGAGAAGAAAAGGGTCCGCTGTCCAGGAAGATGGGTGCTGAAGTCTTCATTACCATATCTTAACCATAAATGGCCAAGGTCCAAAGCCCTCTAATCAAAATCTGCCCCATCAGTGCTTCCATATACCAACCTGTCCTCCCCTAAATCATTAGGTCTGAGCAAACCCCAGCTCAAGGAGACAGATTTGAGCCCTGTCTCCCATCTCCTTACTGACTGACCTCAAAATAAAGCTCTTTCTTTTCTCAAACCAGTGCCATAGGATTGGCTTCTGTGTGTGTCAGGCAGTGAGCCCCTTGCGCAGTCACAGTATTTTCATTTAGTACAAATTAGTATTACCTTTAAGTAAGAGAACCATGTACAATATATTTTGCATGTCGAAGTTCATTTAAAATGAATTTTAATTCAATTTTTTTTCTTAATCCAACATTTTTCTACAGGAAAAGCTCTCTAGCTACATATTTCCAATTTCCTAGGTCTCTCACCTAGCAATCAAGAGTATATGCTCATTAATTTTAAACCGTTGATTCCAGACTAACGAGTCAACATACTGTATGTGCTGGAAAGGTTGACGTGGAAAGAGCCTTATTCAATATTTTTTTATTATTATTATCTCCATACTGTCTTACTAAATAGACTACTTATGAATATGGTAATGAATAATTTGGACTCATAGCTTGCTTTGCTAAACAAAGCATCAGAATCTACCTCAGGAGAATCTCTGATTTGAATCTCAGCTTAAAATACCCCTGTCAGCTTGTGAGTGTGAGACTCCAAGTTTCCTCCAAGCCCCTGAACTGAAACCTCATTGACATTTTGTCATTTCCTTGAGACACAAAGAGGCCATCTCCTGAGAAAACAATTGTAAAGTGCTGAGCAAGTAATTGCTGCCTCATAACACTAACCATGTTTCATCATCTCAAGGCTTATGTCGGAGATAATATCTGAACTGATGTATCAGCCAAAATCCATAAATTCTAGGATGGAACATAGTATGTACCATCTATTTCCTAAGAATAAATATAAAAATAGAAATAAGTATAACCTCCATCACTCTAAAATGCACCTGAAAGCCCAAGTGCAGACTTCCAGAACATTTATGGGAGCCATTTCATATGATCTGCTGCAAAGAGACAGAGTTGCCTTTCCTTGGAGCAACCCTACAGCAAGCAAAGTCTAGTCACCCATTTCAAACCAGAGACTGCTGAACCTCCCTTCCTATGCCCCTTCCTCTCACTCCTTCTACGCCAAAGAAAAAGTATAATTTTTAGTGTCTGTAACTAACGTGTTGATTATTCCATTCCATCAATTTCTGGACTCCATCAAGGGCAATATCAACTCTATTCTACTTAAATGTAGCATCAGTTTACATTTTGGCTCCTTCTAATCAAGCTTTGGGAAACCAAGTCTGCTTGGTTAACCTATATTAATTACAGAACAGATGTTCAAGGAAAGTGGTGGGAGGCTCTACCTCCTTTGAGTCTCCCTTAAGTATTTGTGACTTCTTAGGCTCTATGACCGATTATCACAACCTTCATCCATTGTGGTTCACACTGGGTTGTGTATGGAGGTAACACAGTGTGGTGTTTGAAAGTGTGACCTCTTTGGTCTTATTTCAGCTCTGGTGCATGGTCACTGCGTAATATTTGACAAGGTACATAACTTCCCAGGCCTCTGTCTTCTCATCTATAAACTGGGAACAATAATAGAACGAAACCCAAGCTGTGATGTTGGGAGGATCAAATGAGTTAATTCAGGTAAAGTATTTAGAATAGTGCCTTCCACAGGGTAATGCTCAGTAAATGTGAGCTACTGCTGTTGCAGAAAGATTCTCTTACAGGAAAACCACATGGCCTAAAAAGCTCCTATGCATATTCAAGGCCTCCACCACAGGCCCATCCCTTTCACTTGAGACATTCAAATTTTTGCCACATTTTTCAAAGTCTCAAATTCCCAATATGTCCTTCTCTAAATTCCCAAAACCCCTCTGATATCCAGAGATATCCAGGAGTTAGACAGAAGCTTTGGCCCAGGTGATTTTATTTATTTGTTCTTAGAGAAAACTACTTTTAAACACATACTACATCCATGCAGTGTGTTAGCCATTAAGGTATCATAACAAAAGATATGAAAGGCTTTGTCTCAAGTCTCCTATTTGAGGTGGGGCTGGGGAAGATGGGAGGAGGAAAGGGAAGGTGAACTACTGAACCAGTAACTACAAGTTTTCTGCATCACCCTTTCCTTTAATGTACAAATGATAATAGTCTAAATTGTTACCCTGTCCTGTGTCCTGCATCCTAATTTGTTTTTTGTTGTTGCTGTTGCTTTGAAAAATCTCTAGTAAGTTCTAGTCTGCATCACATTTAATTTCTGACTGCCACCAGTCATCTCTCCCTCCAGACTGGTACCCTGGCTTCGATCATGTGATGCTCTCTCCCTGGTCTGCTTCATCTCCAAGCATAGATAGAGGTAAAACTGAAGGGTTTAAGAAGGCAGGGACTATATCTAGGTGTTTGTACATTATTATAACCCCAGAACCTAGTAGAGTGCCTGGCATATTGTAGGTGCACTATAATACCTACTTAATGAACGAATGAAGGTAATGAAAGAATTAGTGAATGAGTACATAAAACAGAGTATTTTTGTTTTTCTTTCTTTTCCCCCTAAGTCCTAGGCCCCTTAATCCATATATGGAGTCAAGAAGAAGCTTTAAAAAACATTCAGTTAATATCACATTTTTTTTAACTTTTTATTTTATATTGGAGTATAGCCGATTAACAATGTTGTGATAGTTTCAGGTGCACAGCAAAGGGACTCAGCCATACACATGCATGTATCCACTCTCCCTCGAACTCCTCTCCCAACCAGGGATCCCAAATTCCCTGACTATCCCTTCCCCCCATCCTTCCCCCCTGGTAACCATAAGTTCATTCTCTAAGTCTGTGAGTCTGTTTCTGTTTTGTAAATAGGTTCATTTGTATCATTTCTTTTTAGATTCCACATATAAGGGATACCATATGATATTTCTCTTTCTCTGTCTGACTTACTTCACTAATATCATATTAACTCCTTCAATAATGCCCTCTGCCCATAGGGGAAAAAACAAAACTTGTTTTATATTTTCTTACAGTATTCTAATATCAAACATCTCAGTACCTGAGCTTTCATATCTGTAATAATTCAAAAGGTTCTCCAAAGCAGTCCTTCTCAAAACAAAGCTAGCACTCTCTTCCCTCCTCAAAGGATGAACTTAGCCCAAATAGTTCTATTGTAAGCCACTGATATTTGAGGCTGTCCATTTGGAACAAAGCTGACTAATATAACTGAAAGATTATAAGTTTAGACTTAGTCAAAGAAATAGAAAAAGAAGATGCAATGAGCTCTAACAAGCATATACAGCTATGAAGGAAAGAAGAAAGATAAAGCAAATGCCTAAAGAGATAAGAGCACATAGGAAAAAAATTTTAATATATTGTTTTAAAAAAGTAAGAGACTGACCTTGCATTATACAAAGGGATAATTTGTCAATTAAAGTCCCAAAATAAGAATGAAAGGAACAAGAAATAAAAATATAGAGCACACTTAAGCCAGTGAGGAAGATAAAGATGACTATATAGAAGATACTCATTACAACTGATTGAGTATATTTTCTACAAATATGAGAGATGGAATCCAGGGCCCAAGTACGGTGAATAAAGATGGCTCATGATAACTGAGTGTCAGGTATGATGCTAAGCACGTTGCATTAAGTGGGAAAGTCCCATTACATTCTCACAACCATTCTACCTAACTATGCCCCTACTACAGATGAGAAAGCTGAGATCTCAAGTGAAGTCATGCTCTCATAAGAGACTGAGACATGACTGAATACAGGCAATCTGGCTCCATAATCAGTGCCTCTAAACACTCAGTAATGTTGTTTGCTTTATAGGAAGGAGAAAGACTGTAGAAGAGTCTGAGTGTATCTTATGAGTGGAGAGAAGGAAGTTAAGAATATTTTGCCTGATATCATTTGTTCTCTTTCAAAGGTGAGATAAGGGAATGAGGATATTGGTGGGAATATGGGATTGTTGATAGGGGGAAAAAGAGAGGGAATTACACATGAAAGGATTCTAATACAAAGTTAAAGACCCAGCAATGACACCAATCTGCCCAATAATGTCACAATCTCCAAAAGTGTTTGGAAACTCAGGTATAAGAACTGTGTGCATGATGACAGGCCTGACTGAGAGAGGAGGGTCTACAGGGCAGGTGTGGTGGAAGAACCAGGACATGAAGATCACTAAGCCTCCAGGTATAAGAGGAAAGATACCTAAGGAGACAAAAGACCTGTATGCAGAGAATTATAAGACACTGATGAAAGAAATTAAAGATGATACTAATAGATGGAGAGATATACCATGTTTGTGGATTGGAAGAATCAACATATTGAAAATGACTCTACTACCCAAAGCAATCTACAGATTCAATGCAATCCCTATCAAACTACCACTGGCATTTTTCACAGAACTAGCACAAAAAATTTCACAATTTGTATGGAAACACAAAAGACCCCGAATAGCCAAAGCAATCTTGAGAACAAAAAACGGAGCTGGAGGAATCAGGCTCCCTGACTTCAGACTATGCTACAAAGCTACAGTAATCAAGACAGTACGGTACTGGCACAGAAATATAGATCAATGGAACAGGATAGAAAGCTCAGAGATAAACCCACGCACATATGGTCACCTTATCTTTGATAAAGGAGGTCAGAATATACAGTGGAGAAAAGACAACCTCTTCAATAAGTGGTGCTGGGTGAACCAGACAGGTACATGTAAGGGTATGAGATTTAGACTGTACTACAAAGCTACAGTAATCAAGACAGTATGGTACTGGCACAAAAACAGAAATATAGATCAGTGGAACAGGATAGAAAGGCCAGAGATAAACCCACACACATATGGTCACCTTATCTTTGATAAAGGAGGCAGGAATGTACAGTGGAGAAAGGACAACCTCTTCAATAAGCGGTGCTGGGAAAACTGGACAGGTACATGGAAAACTATGAGACTAGAACACTCCCTAACACCATACACAAAAATAAGCTCAAAATGGATTAAAGACCTAAATGTAAGGCCAGAAACTATCAAACTTTTAGAAGAAAACATAGGCAGAACACTCTATGACATAAATCACAGTAAGATTCTTTTTGACCCACCTCCTAGAGAAATGGAAATTAAAAAAATAAATAAACAAATGGGACCTAATGAAACTTCAAAGCTTTTGCACAGCAAAGGAAACCATAAACAAGACCAAAAGACAACCCTCAGAATGGGAGAAAATATTTGCAAATGAAGCAACTGACATAGGATTAATCTCCAAAATTTACAAGCAGCTCATGCAGCTCAATAACAAAAAAACTCACAACCCAATCCAGAAATGGGCAGAAGACCTAAACAGAGATTTCTCCAAAGAAGATACACAGACTGCCCACAAACACGTGAAAGAATGCTCAACATCATTAATCATTAGAGAAATGCAAATCAAAACTACAATGAGATATCATCTCACACCAGTCAGAATGGCCATCATCAAAAAATCTAGAAACTATAAATGCTGGAGAGGGTGTGGAGAAAAGGGAACACTCTTGCACTGCTGGTGGGAATGTGAATTGGTACAGCCACTATGGAGAACAGTATGGAGATTCCTTAAAAAACTACAAATAGAACTACCGTATGACCCAGCAATCCCACTGCTGGGCATATACCCTGAGAAATCCATAATTCAAAAAGAGTCATGTACCAAAATGTTCATTGCAGCT
>RJWK010049918.1:0-16454 GCA_004363435.1 Platanista minor | reverse complement strand
GGGGAGGGTGGGAGGGAGGGAGATGCAAGAGGGAGGAGATACGGGAACATATGTATATGTATAACTGATTCACTTTGTTATAAAGCAGAAACTAACACACCATTGTAAAGCAATTATACTCCAATAAAGATGTAAAAAAAATTATAAATGTACATTCTCCTGTGAAATGCTTCACTATTTCTAGACTGAGTAGAGAGACTACTGCACTAAAAGTTCTTTAAACAAAAAAACCTCTGAACTCCCTGGCCCTGGTGGACATTGACCAGGCAGCAGATATGGTTACAGTCATGACTGCTCTTCCCTGACAGCTCTCCCCGCCCCTCTCGACCCCCTGCTGCCCGCAGCCCAGAAAGCACAGAAAGTGTCAGAGGAAAGGGGCATGTTTCTGTCCATGATAAAACAGAAATGAGGTTTGGTTTGTTTGAGTCATTCCTTTAAGGTGCAAAAAGGACATGAAATGTAAGCTGTAACCCACATCTTCAGAGTCCGCTGACACCCCTGCTCCACCTGCAAAGATCCTGGGTGAGCTCACCCTTCCCTGCCCACCCGAAAGCATGACACTAGCCTCCCAGGGGGCATGGGGCTGTGCACTCCTTAGCTCACCACTCAACTGTTTCCACTGTACGCATCTTCCCTCCGAGCCACAGCATAAGCCCCTCAGACGGAGGGGCTCTCTTTTGTCTTTTCTTATATCTTCGGAGCATTAGGCATTGTTTTCATCTGTCATAATATAGTCTCATCCTTAGTGATATGTTCTTGTAAGATGGTTCTACTCGGAGGTGACCGTGCTCTGACTGTGGAACCCCCCAGCCCTGCAGGTGGGTTTGAAGGGGAAAAAATGAGAGTTTGGGACCACGCCCCCTCTGCCAGGGCTCGCATTCTTCTCTCTCTCCAAGGAAGATGGGTTTGGAATCGGAAGAGCCGAGTTCAGTTCGCAGATCTATTGCCTACAAGTTGTGTGATCTCAAGCCTCAGTTTGTCCACCTGTGGGACAGAAATATTGATCACCATCCTATGAACCTCTTAGGACTATAGCAAAACTCAGATAATTTCACATGACAAGTGCTCTGTTATCGTGACACTGCCCACCCATCACCCATTTTTATTTACCAAGAGGAAATAAAGCGCCCTGGGCTGTGAGAGCCTTATAGTGTGATTTGAATGAGCTCGTCTCCACCTTGTTGATCATGGACTCTCCGTGGGTGAACTATTTAGTATCCCGAACATTAACCACTGAAGAACCAGGGAGGAGGGAGCAAGGTGCCCCCTGGAAGGTGGAGCTCAATGTCAGGACTCCAGGAAGGTCTGGACTCCCACCCTGGAGGGACTTGGGTGTGAAGCTGGGATTTAGGACTAGTCCACCGGCTGGATGGATGGCGAGAAAGGAGACCTGTGTTGGGGCAACGGGTGCCCTGACCCTATCGCTTAGGGACCCTTGTTCCTGAGTCACTGGTGTCGACGGGGCCTTGGGGACCAGGGTCTGTTGGGGGAGGGGAGACTTTACACAGAACTCAGATGGTTAAGGCAGCTCATCATACCAGCTTCCCAGAGGGTTTGGCCTGGGACTGAAGGCAGGGCTGGACACTGGACTGGGGGGTGGGTTGAGAAGTAGATTTACTGAAGAAACTCGAGACAGGGCATCTGACAAGTGATGTTAACAAGGAATTGTCTACTAGAAATTTCCAAGCAATGTGCACTTCCCAAGAGGATGCAATGATTTAAAGATCACTTGACCACAGAAACTGAACTGCAGCCTTGCATTGCTAAATCTTTGATCCTGAGAGCTCCCAGCAAGTGAAAGATGCTGTTAAGGGTAAGGAAACGATATTAATTTTTTTATTTGTACATGAACGTAATTGCGCCAATTTGTTTCATAACGGTTAATGGTACGGAGTGGACTGCACGTCCATCCACTGGAGCTATTCCCATCAGCATGGTTGTAGGTGAAGAACTCTCTCGCCAGAACTGTAGGTCAGCCATATCCTGCTTCTGCCACCTAACAAGTCATCCCTAACTTGGTGGTGAGCACAGCCACGGGGGTACCTGGACCACATGTCCCTTACCCTTCAGTGGCTGCTTCAGGCTTTCCTGTGGAGGTTGGGCTCCAGGAGGGAGAAGAGAGGCAGGCAAGGCCTCCTGAGACCTAGGCTCTGCCACATTCTATTGACCAAAGCAAGTCACAAGGCCAGTCAGACTTCAGGGGTGGGAAAACAGACCCCACATTTTGAAGGGAGAGCAGCAAAGTCACATTGAAAGCGACATGGATACAGTGGGGGGGAAGAATTGCAGCCATTTGGGGAAGCACTTGACCAGATCCTCATCCCAGGGCAGATCCCAAGTTCCAGTCCAGACTCCGGACTCTGCTCCCACCTTGTAATGAAGAACTCCACCTCCCTCGCCCATACTTCCCCGAGCCCTCCAGGGGCTGGGTTGGAAGCTTCTGGCCCAACTAGCCTTCCTGTGGCATTCAGTGGGTCACAGCCCTCTGCAGGAGGACTTCTGGCTTGGGACACTTTACCAGAGGAGAGGACCATGAGCTGGGGGGCCTTCTACTACCCAAAGCCACACCTGTGGTCGACCTCCCAGCCCAGCGTCCTGTGCTCTCTGCCATGTTGTTCTGGGCAAAATCTCTTGCCTGATGTGAGCGAATATGGAAAGTGCCTACTCATCCCAAGCTCTGTCTGTGCATTCAGGAAATGCTTTCAGGAGGAAAAAATTAGAGGTTCTGATGGTTCATTTTATGTGTCAACTTGGCAGGGCCACAGTGTCCAGGTGTTGGGTCAGACAATATTCTGGATGTTTCTGAGAAGGTGTTTTTTGGATGAGATTGACATTTAAATCAGGGGAGTTTGGGTCAAGCAGATTGCACCCCATAATGTGGGTGAGCCCCATCCAATCAGGTGTCTTAAAAGAAAAGACTCACCTTCTCAGAAAAGAGGGAATTCCTCCAACAGAGCACCTTTGGACAAAAACTACACCTCTTCCTTGGTCCACCCTGCAGATTTTGGACTTTCCTAGGCTCCATAACCATTGGAGCCAATTTCTGAAAATCAGTCCATCTCTCTGTCTCTCCACATCCTGTTGGTGCTGTTTCTCTGGAGAACCCTAGGATAGAGATGAAAACACTCCTTGAAAGAGCCAACCCCATCCTGGTACTCAAGATTCTGAATTACATGAGAAGTTTAACAACTGAATCTAAAAACTGTAACATTTATAGTATCCTGGGTTAAATATCAATACTATTTTGTTTTTTCAGGGGGTTAAGGGGAGAAAGAAAATTTGCACATGAAAGCAAGGAGGGAAGGAAGAAAGCATTTATAAATCCTCTTCTCATATTATTCCAGGGAAATTACTAGAGTGAATTACACTGATGGTCACGCAGCTAGGCCCTACTTATATTTTCACTTTTATTTCTATTACTTTCTGTTTGCTTCATTATGACTGGAAGGTTGTTTAAAGACGATTCCTTATGACATATCCCCCAAAGGTCTCAAGCGTCTTTTACTTACATCTAAGTCAGCTGTTTTGCCAAGAACAGGGAGCCAAAGATGAATATTTAAAAAAACAATATGACCTTTTTTTTTCATTTTAACCATCCTGGGAACAAGATTTAGAAACAAATGCTTTTAAAAAAATAATGTAAACTGCCCTTAAATTGAAGATTTTTTTTCCCTATTGGGTTGCAGTAAAGTTGCCAGAAATCTCTGGGTTTAGACAAAGTACAACAAGGTTGTCAGAAAGGGAGAAGCAGAACCCAGAACGAGCTACCTAAGTCCAGTGAAGTTAAGGAACTCGGGGAGATCATCCAGGTAACACCAGGCCTTCGGAGCAGAGCATCTCCCCGGAGCTTCTGGGCTGGTTGGTCTTTCCAGACGGGAGAGCCTCGCATAATAACGTGACTCTCTTGAGCCCCTTATCAGCAGAGGCCTTCTGCTAGAGGACTGGAAAGGCTTTTTACCCCAAAAAGGCTAAGCTCTGGAAAGACACATTTATTTTCTGGTCCACACTGCCACCTGCTGGTCTGGCCTTCTCACTACATTAAGCGTTTGTTGTTTCTGGGTCGATCCAGTGGTTGATATTTTATTCTAAAATTCATGTACTTGACATGTTACTTCACTCTATTTCCAACACAGTTAAGGGAAGCACTTGATAAACCAACTCATCAAACACAAGTTACTCATGTTGCCTACGACGTGAAGCAAAATAGCAGTCAAGAAGCGAATAATAACTTCCCTGTCTCATTTGGATAATTAGTACCTACACGTGTCGGCGGTTAGATGGCCCGGTAATTATAGTGTGGGTTAAACAGGTAAATATGATGAATCCACAAACGCCGTTGATGAAGCATCTCCTCGGCATCCTGTCAGAGCCCCATGGCAATTAGTGGGCTGTTACGGGGTTTTTATATATGCAAATAAATATGTCTCTAGAAGAAAGACAGCAGGTTCATGAGAAGTGGCGATTTACCACCAGCGTGGACTTCAGTGATGCAGGTGGTCAGGAAACTGTCAACATGCATTTGGAAAGCCATTTCAGGGGGGTTTCAGAACCGGGATATTCATGTAGCTGTCACACACATAACAGGTTTGCAGAGTCCTTCAAAGGTTAATCATTCTTGTCCTCTCCTTTTAGGCTGAATTTTATTCTCTTCTCATCACCTCTCACCGATACAGAAATGAAAGGAAAGAAGGAAGGGTGCAGGGCTGGAAGAAGAGAGGATGAAGAAAAACACACAGGAAGCTCCCAAGGAACAGTCACACAGCCGATGCACTGAGGTGAAACTCCTATTCCCTCTATAATATATTCTGAGACAAAGAGAGAAGCCTGCATTTTCTCTTCTCAAAGAAGAAACACCGCGGGAAATGTTTGCAATAAATGTCTGCAATAAATAGAGAGCCCCTCCAACCTGGCCCAACGAACCTGGACCCTCCCCTGCTCCTGCTGAGATGATCAACAGGCCACCACGAAGTCCTGAAATAGCACGACTTCAGCAGTGGCCTCGTCCCACTGTCTCAAACTCCCAGCCCCTCTGGGCAGCAGGATGCCATGTGCAGGACAGTCCCCTCCCAGCTCAGACTCCCAGGAGTGTGTGACTTTGCAGCGGCCGTGCAGGCCAATCGGCTGGAATTATTACCACGCCCTTTGCTCTCAAGCCTAAGGAGCTTCGCCACTTTTTATTCTTTATTTTATTTATTTATTTGTTTGTTTGTTTGTTTGCTTGCGGTACGCGGGCCTCTAACTGCTGTGGCCTCTCCCGTTGCAGAGCACAAGCTCCGGACGCGCAGGCCCAGGGGCCGTGGCTCACGGGTCCAGCTGCTCCGCGGCATGTGGGATCTTCCCGGACCGGGGCACGAACCCGTGTCCCCTGCATCGGCAGGCGGACTCTCAACCACTGCGCCACCAGGGAAGCCCGTTTCGCCACTTTTTAAATGCCAGGAGCTTATCAAGAGGACCATTCTGATTTTTCTTTTTTCTTTCCCAAAGATAAAAGAAATGCATGAGGATGGGAAAAGAAAGGAGAGAAGAAAAGAGGGGAAAAAAAAGTAGAAACACCACGACTCCTCCTCCACCTCCCCTTCCAGTGGCAGCCACGCCTCTCAGCCACAGAGGCCCCCCCATGGCCCCTGGTTTCCTCTTACTCTTCCGGCCACCTCTCCATCCTTATTTGGAAGGCTCGTCCCTCTCCACCCGGCCTTTATCTGGTGGACCGTTTTCTTCTCATGTGGTACTTTCTCCCTAAGCCTGAAGTTCCAACCCTGTCCGTAGTTACACTTGCCTGGGGGCTTTTATTATCTACTAATCCCTGGGCTCCATCCCAGGCCAGGTAAACCCAAATCTCTGAAGAGGGGGTCTGGGAAACCCAATAGTTTTAAAGGTTTCCCAGGTGATTCTTCCGTTCAGCCAGGATGAACTCCTGGATCCTTCCCCACTTAAACTAAGATGATCAGCAGACCCCTGTCAGTTTCTAAAATAAGCAGGACTTCAGCGGTGGCCAGGTGTGGGATCCAGCAGGGGAACCAAAGTCACAGTTCCTTTGGGCAGGGCCACTGGTTCTCAGATTTGGCTGCACAGGTAGAATCGGGGGGCATGGTAAAAGCTTCTGAGGGCTGGATCCAGAGTGCCCAGGTCTGACAGGTCTCTGGGGATGCAAGACTTTCAGTATAAAACCAGGAAAGTCCTAGACATCTTGGGCAAACTGGGACAAATCACCCTACCTGGATCCCGGCCCCAGAGATTCTGAAGTAACAGTATGGGATGGACGTTGAGGATTTTCAAAGCTCCCAGAGTGATTCTAGCATGCAGCAAAGCTTGAACCTTCCTGTGCATCGGAATCCCCTGGAGGGCGTGTTAAAGCACAGACCCCCAGCCTCCCTGACAGCGTTTCTGACTCAGTAGGTCTGGGATGGCCCCAGAGATTCTGTTTTTCTAATGAGCTTCCAGACGTTGCTGCCACTGTCCAAA
Source organism: Platanista minor (assembly GCA_004363435.1). Lineage (NCBI taxonomy): Eukaryota > Metazoa > Chordata > Mammalia > Artiodactyla > Platanistidae > Platanista > Platanista minor. The sequence goes on along the minus strand of RJWK010049918.1, from coordinate 9,992 downwards.
GACCACCCTTGGGAGCTCTCGAGTTACCAGCCTCACGGGCACAGGGACAGTGTCTCTGTCCAGCCCCTACCTCCAGCTCCGCAAACGCGTAACCAGCTGTGCATCTGGCGTCCCCACCCCAGGGATGGCACCCCCCAATTCAAAACGACCACAGTGGTGTTCATGGTCGTCTTCCCCAAGCCCGGTTTCTTCTGTTGGTCTTCATCTGCCACAACTCAGAACTAGGAGTTTCCCAAGGCAGAAATCGCTGTGCCCTCTGTGCATCTCCAGACCCGGCTCATCACCAAATTCTGTTGGTCTTACTACTTCAGGACTCTGCGATTCCATCTATTTCTCTCTTTCTGCCCCTCTTACCCTCACCTCTGCCTGTCTAAGCCCCAGCACGGCCTTCTCCCTTGGGTGCTGGGTCTCCTAACTCACCCCCTCGCCTTGCAGGTGGGCCCTCCACCCTGTTGTCCGCAACTCTTTCCAACAGCCAGATCCAGTCACGCCCTCCCCTGCCCAGTCCCCTTTCAGGCACCCTTCTCTCCAGGCCCTTTCCCGGGGCCCCTGCCCTCCCTGCTCTCAGGCCAGGGTTGCCCCACGCACTGGCCCATCCTCACTCCACCTTGTCCCACACCCCCATGGCCCCTGTCTTCTCTCTTGGTCCTCAGATATTCCCTCCTCATGGTGGATGTGAAGCTGGAAGGCTCGCATCCACCCGGCCGAGTGGCCGGGGCGGGGGGGGGGGGGCGGGACGAGGTCCTGCGCCCCCAAAGCCCTTCCGTGCGGAGCCAGGTCAGCGCCCCCAGGGAGGGGAGGGGGTGGCCGTCCAGGTGATCGCCGTGGGAGCCTCCATCCTCTGTTGGCCCTCGCCTGCTGACCAGCTACTCCGCAGGGGAGCCCTGCCGGGACCCGGCTCCCCACGCGCTCCCCAGCGACCACCACGGCCTCCCAAGCCCGCCCCCACGAACCCCCGCAGGAGCCTCCCCACGGCCCCGCCTTCTCCCCGAGATGCCACCTGGGACCCTCCGCAGGAGCTCCCCTTGAGGGCGCCACAGTCCGAGGCTCCACGTGAACAGGGCGGGGCCTGCATGGGTCCTCCCACGCCGCCTTCATGCCCCTGCGTGCCCGGCTCCCCATCTGTGACGCTGTTACCCGCTCATATACCTCTTGGTCCCCTTGGCTCGCGGGGCTCTGCCTCCCTACATGAGCCCGACTGATACAGCACTGGACCCAGTTCCCGCACATGCTGGTCTCTCAGGCATGTGGCCATCACCACAGTTAAGTTGACCTTTGGGGTCAGATAACTGTTTGTTGGGAGAGCTGTCCTTTGTGTCAGCTGCATCCCTGGCTCTACCCACTAGGTGCCAGCAGCACCCCCTTCCCCAGTCATGACAACCAAAGACATCTCCAGACACTGCCAGGTGGCCCCTGGGGCACAGCCTCCCCGGTTGAGAACCAGTGCCTGGACTGTAAGCTCTGAGCAGGCAGGACCCAAATATGTGTCCTGGGGGCTCCTGGTGATGATGCAAAAGGGCAAAAGGGGTGTGTGTGCAGAGAATACGGCACAGGGAAGGTGAAGAAGGGAGACAGGGCGGGAATTTGGCAAATAAAAGTTACAGTTATTAAGTCACATCACTTTGGACCCCAGAGTGCAGTGCAGTGGGGCAGCATAGCGACTGTCCCCAGAACAATGCCACCAGCGGGGCAGGCGGTGGGAGGGGGCCAGTTAATTCCCTGGCATTTCCATCCTGCTGGGTGAGCACAGAGATGCCCACTGAGGCTCTAAGGAAAGGCCCCCCGGGGTGCCCTGACCCGAAGGATGTGGACCACTGCCCAGCAGCGTCTGCTGCAACCTGCTCCCAAACTCTCGAATATCTGGCTCCCAACCCAGGTGAGCTTTCTCGTAAATGCCTGTCACCAGCCACCAGAGGGACCAGACAGAAGAAGACATGTGGCTCCAGGTAAAACCATCCCCCCTTGGTGGAAAACAGGTCAGCGATGAAATATCGCTCTGCTTTCCCCATAGATGGATTAGGTAGACCTCACTGGGTACAACCTAACGGTCCTGAGATTCTTCTCTGTAAGTGGAAATTCTTGCAAATCCAGTACTTTCCTTAGAGGTTTTTGAAAGGACTCCCTCGTGACAACTTTTGACAAGCAAATGGCCCTGCCAGTTGTTCTGGGGTGGGTGGGACAGCATTTGGGTTTTTCATAGAGATCCAGGCATACCGATTAAGTAGAAGTCCATTAACTTCTAAGAATGACGGGTGCAGAGCAGAATGTGGGTTCCTGGAGGTTCAGGCTCTGGAGAGAAGGGACACAGTGTGTGATGGACCAGGGCCTGCTGAGGGGACACTTAGCATGGAGTCAGCATCCCCGGCTGAGATAAAGGCCATCCCAGCTCCAGGGAGACTGCGGCTCAGCAGTTCACTTTCAGAGCCCCCTGACTCCATTTCCATACCCCCACCTCCCAGTCACCTAGGACGGGCCGACTGACCCACCATGGGGCATTTCCTGGGGCTCCTCCGCTCTGCCCCACTGGACAACAGGTCTCCAGCGGCCCTCTCAGGTTCAGACTCTCTTCTGTAGGACCTGATCCAGCGTGAGAGCTGTTTACCTAACATCAGCCGTCCACCCTTGTTCATAACGAGAGGACGTGTAAACTGCTTTTTCTAGCGGGAAACGCTCCTGAAGAGGACCGTGCTCCACATAGCTCCCCTTTCCTCGGCCCCCTCTCAAATTCCCACAGCTCAACAAATCTCGGGGTTTGGAGGAAAGCAATTCTGCTAACTAAGGAGGAGCCAAGATGCAGAGACAGAAGGAAAGAGAAGCAAGAGGAGTTCAGGCTCGGCGGAGTCCAGGAACTAGCTTGCCACAACCCTGTGGACGGAGGGGTCACAGAGGAGGAAACCGCGGCCCAGGTTTCCTGGGTTTGCCTGAAGTCCCACAGCTGGACACTGGGGATGAGCCTCCGTGACAACACTGGTCTTTCCAAACTGCGAACAACTAATGGGCTTAACTCTCCCAAGGAACTGAACCTGCGGCCAGAGGTTCACATAATGAGAGGAATCTAATGGGCTTCATGAGTTCAATGTGACAGGCAGACTGTGCTAAGTAGCTGTTATACTTTCAATTCTCTAAAGAACTCAAGGAAAAAGGCAGCTCTCATTTGAATTTATACACACATTACAAGGGGGAGAGCCAGAGGGCTTAGAGGACGGAGTGCTGGATCGGGGGTGTGGTTTGGTTGCTGTCTTGGTGACTCAGGTGATGTGGCAGCTGTGACAACGTGCATCTCAGGGGTCCTGCTGCAGGGAGCAGGGGGCGCAACTGACCAAAGGCTCCAGGTGCTGGACTGACTTCCTGCCCTGAGGCTGCTCTCAGCCAGGGACTTAGTACAGCAGGTCATCAAGGCAGGTCTCTTCCTTGAGACCCAGGCAGTTTGGGCTGAAGGACTCCTCATCAGATGTGCTGGTGCTTTTTTTGAGAACTGCAGTGCAGCGACTTTCCTCCCCAACCTTCCTCCGTCCCTCTCTCCTCCGCAGGGGTCAGCCCTGCATCCCAGCAAATCTCCTAAAAATCTAATTCATCTTGACACCCGTTTCTTGGAGGGCCTGGGCTTATACAATCAGTGAGAGGAATTTGTTAGAAGAGCACGGGGCGGTCCATGAACTCTAAGGAAAACCTCAACCAGTGCCCAGGAATCGAGGCAGTGAGAACTCGTGGATGGGCAGTCAAGGGCCCCCCCCCCCACCAGCAAGAGGCAGTCCCGGTCCCCTTCCGCCTCACGGGACGGGATTTCACCGGCCTCACGTAGGCCACGAACCCACTCTTGGCTGGGTTTGCCAGGCCCTCCAAGGCTGCGTATAACGGGAAAGCAGAGCCCCCTAAGGGGACGTGGAAGAAAGAATGGCCGCTGGAAGGACAAGTGTGGCCAGTGTCCTCACCGTGCCTGGTCCAGGATGTTCTCTGCTGAGTCCTGAAGCTTCAGCGTAGGACCACGCTCCACCGTGTCTGCAGAAGGGTCTGGCGGCTCCCTGCCCAAGTCCCCTCGCCCTCCCCTCTTTGCCTGCCTGAGTTCCCGCAGCCTTCACCTGCTTTTCTTCATCTCAAAGCTTTCTCTGGCACTAGAGCTCCTTTGCCTGTCCCTCGGCAAGCCGGGAGAGCCTGGGAACGACCAGCAGCCCTCAGCCAACGACTAAAAGGAGTTGGGGTATAAATACCCCAGCCCCTCATCCTTCCGGGGAACCTCTCCACTGTCTCCCAGAGGTACTAGTGGGGTTGAGCACCAGTGGCCTATGGTAATAACTTGCTCGACAACGCGCCCATCACTGGCTCCCTTCCTTTCCTGGGCTCATTTGCTCATTCACTCACCGGGGTTTCCTTCATCTCCCAAATACGCTACTTACTCGGATCCTTGATTAGGGTACATTCTGGGAGAACCCAATCTGAATTGTGGCGCATTGATACAATGGGAGGCCATCTTGCAATGATAATGGATGGTCCACAACTGCATGCCACCAAGTGGGTGGATCGCACACATGTGATACAGAGTGAGGCCAGACACAGGGGACCCTCCCACCAAAGGAGGACCCTCTGACATAAAAAGGAGGAAGAAACGTGAATACATAATAATTCTAAACCAAACAAACAAAGAGAGAGAGAGAGAGAGAGCACACTGAACGAGTCTACTTTAAGCACGAAAGGAGGCAAGTGAAACCATGCTGTCAGTGGTCACCTTTAGGGGTGAGTAGCGACTGGGTGACTGGTGAGGGAACAAGGAAGGCCTCTGGAAATGTTCTACCTGTGGAGCTGGGCGCTGTTTACAAAAGTGAGTTTAATCTGAGAAAATTCATCAAGCCTAACAACGATTATTTTTTCACATTTCTGCACATAAAGAAGTCTTAAAATGTTTTCAAAAGATACAATGAGAAGAAAAAAGATTGCGTCATTGGTTTGTCTATCTGTCTATCCATTCATCCATCACATCATTAAATCTGAGCTCCAAGGAGGCATGGGGTCTCCCTTCCTCAAGAAAATTACAGTCTCATGAGCGAGGCCGGCAAGTAAACACAGTAGGAGGGTTATGTTTTAATGTGGAAATATGTTGTTCTGGGCAAAAGTTTCCACATGCGTACTACTGAGTGAGGGCCCTGGAGAATAACACTTCTCAGTCACTTGAGAAGGCAGATATAAAAATAAATTCTGCATTTGATGTAACATCCTTAACCCCTTCAACTGCCAGAATCAGTGTCTCTACCCACTACCCCCGCCAAGCAAGATGGGGCTGGAGAGGCAGATCCCCCAAGCGGTGGCAGAACCTGTAATTGGTGACTAATTTATCACTTGCCAACAGCTCATCACCCTCCAGGCAGGCAGAGCCCAGCACCTGGCCTCACTCTGCTCCCAGTGTCAGGCTGGGTGATTCTTATCTTGTGCCCCTCCTCTGACACCAGACTGGAGGCAGAACTCCCCGCTACAGAATGTCACCTGACAGCTCGCAGCCTGCGCCTTGGGGGGAACGTGCTGGGCTTTGGAGAGATTGCTGTAGATTCACCACCAGAAAAGACCAAAAACTTGAAAACTACTTATGACACATCTTTAATAAACAGTTGCATTTGTTCTCCAGCAGAGGGCGCTAGAAAGGAGCTGGCCCAGCCTGAGGAACACTGACCACAGGAGTTTGGGAGTAACATACACATATTACAATGTATAAAATAGATAATCCACAAGAACCTACTGTATAGCACAGGGAACTCTACTCAATATTCTGTAATAAGCTGTATGGTAAAAGAATCTGAAGAAAGAATGGAGATATATATATACACACACACACACACATATAATTGAATCATTTTGCTGTACACCTGAAGCTAACACAACATTGTAAATCAATTATACTCTAATATAAGATAAAAACTGAATTAAAAAAACAGAGCCGTTCACCGTTCAGTCTGGCTTCCCTAAGGATTCTCCCCACCAACTTAGCCTCTCCTGATTTCCACTTGAGAATGCAGCTCCCGTCCTGCCCTGCTCCTGCACGTCTGCTGACAGAGTAGGAAATAGAGCTTGGAACATTTTCCTAATCAAAAAAAAAAAAAAGTTGTTTATAAACGATGGTCATTGTCTCATGGGTGAAACTTTGGGATGCTTGGTGCTCAGATCACTTTATGGTGACCCTTGGGGTCACACATTTGTCTGCAAACCTCAGAGGGGGCCTTCCTTTACCAGCTCAGTCTTTTTTCTCCTTTGAGGGAAAATAGGGGGTCAAGGTGAAGGGTAGTTGCGCAGGACAACCCAAAACTCTACCACTGGAAGGGTCACTCGGATCTTCCCTTAACAAACTGAGTTGTTTTGATATATCTGGAGAGCATTATTACTATTATCTTAAGTAGTATTATTCTTTGAATTGATTTCTTAACCTAAGTGTATCTAAATGATGAGTGATTTTAGCAGACGTTTACAAAAGGTAGGAATTTTTAAGAAATTAGGCCCTGTTTTCTAATTTTATTTTTTCTAACTTGTCTTTTTGTCTCTGGGGGCCTGTAGAGTCTTCTGTCTATTCTTGGGGGTTGGAGGGAGTGCTGGGGTGCACCGCACAGGTCCCCTTTGGGAACAAAGTGTTCGTGTCCCCAGCAGCAGGGAGAATCGGTATTCACAGCTGAGACCCTCTCTGGAACTGACCCTGTGGCCACGTGCATCCAATGTCTGGACAATATGGAGGTACAAGGCTGAGTGCCCTTGCCTCAACTGAGGATGATGCTAATGGGACATCCTGGCTCCAGAGCTCCTAGGAGGATCAGCTGAGTCTCTGCCTTGCCAGACGACACATGCCCCCCTCCTCCCAGGATCTGCCCCCACCTTCCTGACCGGAACAAGAACTAGGGTCAAGTCACAACATACCCCAGTGCGGGGAAGGACTGGGTCTGCTAGGTGAGGAGGGGGACTATTTGGTGATGGAGATGCAGGAGCCAGCTATCATGTACCAGCAGGAGCCAGAGGGCTGGTCACGACTGTGCCCTGAGGGCATTGGACCAAAGAGGGTAGAACGAGAAGTTGGATAGCAGAGGCTCCATTAATATGGGAACACTTGCTCATGATGGGGAATTTAGCAAGGATCCCAAAAGGAGGTGCTAACACACTGGTAGGGTGACTTGGAAGCCTATAAAAAGTGGTGGCCGCATTGAAGGTAGTAGAATTGCTGGAACAGGGTCAAATGCTCAGGGTCAAAGTGTGCTCGAGTGTATGTACTGTGTAAAGTCAGAAACCCACTAGGTGACCAGGGGCCATGGACCAGCCCAGAGGACATGCCATTTACCAAAGCAACGAGGAGTGTGCTGCTGAGAAGGACCCCAAATCTTTGAGACGCTTAGTGGTGGCTGTTCCCTGTAGGGCAGGGCTGGTGGTAGGAAATGGCATTACAGAACTGGGCTCCCTGATAACAAAGAGGATGAGAGGATCTGGAACTAACAGAGGTCAGGTGGCAGCCCTTGTTAGCAGCGATGTGGGCACAAGTATTATAATGTGTGGCAAGATTGGAGGGGCAGCCAGGGTCCCTTGACCTCTAGAGAGCTAAGGGGATGACCAGTAAAACATGGTGCTCTGGCAGCCAAATAGGTGGTCAGTTGTGTCAGTGGTCCACAAGACCACCCTCAGGTTCAGTGATTCACTAGGACTCACAGAACATGGAAGGGCTATTGTTCTCATGGTTATAGTGTATTACAGGAAAAAGGCACAGCTTCAAATCAAAGGCAAAGGCAAGTGGAAAGAGTGCAGGAGAGACCAGGTATGAGCTTCTGGTTGTCATCTCCCAGGGGAGTCATACGGACAGTGCTTCAGTCTCTCAGCAATGGTGTGTGACCACACACATGGAGTTCTGACAACCAGAGAAGCTTAGCTGAGCCTTGATGTCTAGGTTTGGGGTTGGTTGCATAGACAACGGAGTTCCAGTTGTGGTGTGGCCGACCTTAGTAGCTTAGTCCCCAGCTCCTCCAGTGTGGCCTAAGGCTCCCCCCATAAGTCACAGTGTTAGCATTAACTATCTGTGACCCAAGGCCCCAGGTATAAAGTCATTCTTAGCAGGCAGGATATTCCAAGGGCTTAGAGGTTATCTCCTGGGAGCCAGTCGAGGGCCAGTTTCTTTGGACTGTGCATGGTTTGAACATTCCAAACCTGCTGAGTTAACCCCTTCACTGCACATCAGTCTTGCTTTTTTATACAACCAGAAAGAAATCAAGGATGGATGATCAAGAGTCCGAAAACTGTTTCCCCCTAGAAGGGTCACGAGCCCTTGCCCAGTTTCAGGACTTGCATACCTGGGGGCCAAACATCATCCCAGCCCGTCGTCAGAGAGGGCGCACATGGGGGCCATGCAGCAGATGGAGTCCTGGGTCAGTCCAGCTCCCAGTGGGTCCACCAGGCCCACTGACTCAGGTGGTGGTCACTTTCAAGTCCCTGAAAGTATCACTGGAGCACACACTTGATAGTTGCCGGAATTTTCACACTCTTTCCTTGAACTGCGGGGTAAGAGCTATGCTGTGAGGGCCAGTGATGTCCTGGAAACTACCCCCTCCCAGGCTGATAAAATACATTTTTAAAAAGTCACATTCAACACACTGCTATATTTAAGATAGATAACCAACAAGGACCTACTGTACAGCACAGGGAACTCTGCTCAGTACTCTGTAATAAACTAAATGTGAAAATAATTTGAGAAAGAATAGATACATGTATATGTATAACTAAATCACTTTGCTCTATACCTAAACTAACACAACATTGTTAATCAACTATACTGAAATATAAGATAAAAGTTTTTTAAAAATCCACTTTTTACCTATCACTTTGTCTCTCACTGAATTCTTTCTGCAATGAGACATAAAGAACCTGAGCTTCAGTAAGTCCTGAGACCAGGAACTAAGGCCCCGTCCCAGGTGGAGAATGGAATGATGGTGCTGACCCTCCTTACTTCAATCAGCTAAATCTTGGACTCTGTAGACCTTTGCCCCAATTCTATGCTGAATTCGGCCCTGCACAAGCCCCCTCATGAGTATGCATGTACTCTTAGTTTAAAATGTCCCAATTTTGCAGTGTGGGGAGACACTGCTTTGGGAAAAGATCCCCAGTGTTCTCCTTACTGGCTGCAAGAAATAAATCCTTCATTCTCCCCCCACCATGCCCCGCAAAAAAAAAAAAAAATGTGTGAATCACTATATTGTACACCTGTAACATATAATGTTGTACATCAACTATGCTTCAATAAAAGTGACATTCAGTGATAACGGCAGAGGCTCAAGCCATCCTTAGAGATTAAAAGGATGTAGTGTTGGTGGTCCTAATGACATCCCCATTTAATTCCTTAGTCTGTTGCTTACAAAGGTGGATCAGCCCTGATGGATGACAGTGGACTAACATAAAACTAACCAAAGACTACCACGATTAGAGTTCCGTGCCAGGTGTAGTATTTTTCCTAGAGCAGATTAACTCAGCCTAAGGTGCAAGGTATTCACCTTTGATATGGGGAATGTTCTTCATTATTCCTGTTCTAACAAGGGTCAGAAACTCTTCGTATTCACATGGGATGGACAATCATACACACTTACAGCCTTGCCCTAGGGCATTATGTTAATCCTCCTGCTCTCTCTCATGGCTGTCTTTGAAGAACATGGGAAATCTGGACATTTTGCAGAATATCACCTCTGCCTATTATATTGAGGATATTAATCAGACCATGCGAGCAAGAAAGATGGAGGAATGGTAAGACAGGTACACTCCAGAGGGTGGTTGATAAACAGTTTGAAGAGTCAGTCTCCTGGCACATCAGTCAAACTGTTCATGGCCAGGGCTTCCCTGGTGGCTCAGTGGTTGAGAGTCCGCCTGCCGATGCAGGGGACGCGGGTTCGTGCCCCGGTCTGGGAGGATCCCGCGTGCCGCGGAGCGGCTGGGCCCGTGAGCCATGGCCGCTGGGCCTGCGCGTCCGGAGCCTGTTCTCCGCAACGGGAGAGGCC
>RJWK010049917.1:0-16455 GCA_004363435.1 Platanista minor | reverse complement strand
GAAGTCCTAGCCACGACCATCAGAGAAGAAAAGGAAATAAAAGGAATCCAAATTGGAAAAGAAGAAGAAAAACTGTCACTGTTTGCAGATGACATGATACTATACATAGAGAATCCTAAAGATGCCACCAGAAAACTACTAGAGCTAATCAATGCATTTGGTAAAGTTTCAGGATACAAAATTAATGCACAGAAATCTCGTGCATTCCTATACACGAATGATGAAAAATCTGAAAGAGAAATTAAGGAAACACTCCCATTTACATTGCAACAAAAAGAATAAAATACCTAGGAATAAACCTACCTAGGGAGACAAAAGACCTGTATGCAGAAACTATAAGACACTGACAAAAGAAATTAAAGATGACACCAACAAATGGAGAGATATACCACATTCTTGGATTGGAAGAATCAATATTGTGAAAATGACTATACTACCCAAAGCAATCTACAGATTCAATGTAATCCCTATCAAATTTCCAATGGCATTTTTTACAGAACTAAAACAAAAAAATCTTAAAATTTGTATGGAGACACAAAAGACCCTGAATAGCCAAAGCAGTCTTGAGGGAAAAAAAACGGAGCTGGAGGAATCAGACTCCCTGCCTTCAGACTATACTACAAAGCTACAGTAATCAAGACAATATGGTACTAGCAGAAAAACAGAAACATAGATCAGTGGAACAAGATAGAAAGCCCAGAGTTTAACCCGCACACCTATGGTCAACTAATCCATGATGAAGGAGGCAAGGATACAAAATGGAGAAAAGACAGTCTCTTCAGTAAGTGGTGCTGGGAAAACTGGACAGCTACATGGAAAAGAATGAAATTAGAACACTCCCTACCACCATACACAAAAATAAACTCAAAATGGATTAGAGACCTAAATGTAAGACCAGACAGTATAAAACTCTTAGAGGAAAACATAGGAAGAACACTCTTTGACATAAATCACAGCAAGATCTTTTTTGATCCACCTCCTAGAGTAATGGAAATAAAAACTGATTCACTTTGTTATAAAGCAGAAACTAACACACCATTGTAAAGAAATTATACTCCAATAAAGATGTTAAGAAAATAAAAAGAAAAAAACCTTAGCACAGGACTTGGTTCACAGTAGGCAGAGAATGCATGTGAGTCCCTTTCTCTACAGAATACTTTCCATGTGTCTTTAAATACAAAGACACATTAACAGAATAACTCATTAAATGGTTCACACTAATTAAAAAAATAAACAACAACAAAAAATAAACAAATGGGACCTAATGAAACTTCAAAGCTTTTGCACAGCAAAGGAAACGATAAACAAGACAAAAAGGCAACCCTCAGACTGGACGAAAATATTTGCAAATGAATCAATGGACAAAGGATTAATCTCCGAAATACGTAAATAGCTCATGCAGCTCAATATTAAAGCAACGAACAACCCAATCCAAAAATGGGCAGAAGACCTAAATAGACATTTCTCCAAAGAAGACATACAGATGGCCAAGAAGCACATGAAAACCTGCTCAACATCACTAATTATTAGAGAAATGCAAATCAAAACTCCAATGAGTTATCACCTCACACCAGTTAGAATGGGCATCATCAGAAAATCTACAAACAACAAATGCTGGAGAGGGTGTGGAGAAAAGGGAACCTTCTTTCACTGTTGGTGGGAATGTAAATTGATACAGCCACTATGGAGAACAGTATGGAGGTTCCTTAAAAAACTAAAAATAGAATTATCATATGACCCAGCAATCCCACTACTGGGCATATACCTAGAGAAAACCATAATTCAAAAAGACACATGCACCCCAATATTCATTGCAGCACTGTTTACAGTAGCCAGGTCATGGAAGCAACCTAAATGCCCATTGACAGATGAATAGATAAAGAAGAGGTGGTATGTACAATGGAATATTACTCAGCCATAGAAAGGAATGAAACTGGGTCATTAGTAGAGACGTGGATTGATCTAGAGACTGTCAGACAGAGTGAAGTAAGCCAGAAAGAGAAAAACAAATATCATATATTAACGCATGTATGTGGAAACTAGAATAATGGTACAGATGAGCCGGTTTGCAGGGCAGAAGTTGAGACACAGATGTAGAGGACAAACATATGGACACCAAGGGGGGAAAACTGCAGAGGGGTGAGGATGGTGGTGTGCTGAATTGGGCGATTGGGATTGATATGTATACACTGATGTGTATAAAATTGATGACTAATAAGAATCTGCTCTATAAAAAGCAAAACAAACAAAAAATAAACAAAAACTACATGCTACACACTTAAAGTACCAGGAACTAATTTCCAATATAAAGATTGTCATTAATCACCACTTCCTTTATTACCAGAAGCTTTTGAACTACTTTTGCAGTGGTCGAGACTCTGTAGCTTACCTGTAGCTAGCCAGGTTTGTTTCTTTCACTTTGAGCTTTAAAGAACCAAAGATACTAAAGTTCAGAGAAGCAGGTGGAGACCTGGTAAAGAAGCAGGTGTCAAAGGGGTAATAGCTGCAGCTACTGCAATTGTAGGCACCCACTAGCCAAGGCACACCTGGAATAATTCAGTGATTTTCTGCTCTGGTTGCACTCTCTGAGGAACTTTGAAAAATTCCTGATACCCAGGTCCCACTGCCCCAGAGGTGTGAGGTGGGGCTAGAGCATCTTATGTTTGGAAACCTCTCCAAGGGTTTGTTATGTGCAGCCAGTATAGAGAACCACTGACTCAGATAGGTTTGAAAAATCCTGCAGGTCATGTGAATGTAGGCAATTTGTAATATCCCCATGATGACAAAACCTGAGGGACGACTCCTCATTCATACACCGTTGACTCCTCTTTCAGACATGCTCTCCCTTTATTGTTACTCAAATATTGCTCTTTTTTCATTTTGAACTTATATTAACTCTAAAATAACAGGGATTTGAAGTAGGGAAAGTACTGTGAGTTGCTATGAATTCTCTGACTCACAGAGTGGCTTTCATCAGAGGTAAATAGATATCTGGGACTTTGATCCTTCTGTTATATTTTGTTTAATTTATCTTCATTCTCAATTCTTCACAGTTTAGGTGTCAAAGATGTCCTACATTTTTCCTCAGAAGTCATAAATATATAATAAATGTAATGACAAATTGCAAAGCTTCTTTCCTTTCTTCTCAACTACCCAGATGAGAAAATGATTTTAAAGCCTTTGATATTAATAGTGAAATTAAACACACACATTCTATTATTAGAGCACAACATACCAGGACTGCTCTAAAGACTTTGCGTATATTAATTCATTTAATCCTAATAACTCAATAACAAAGTAATATTTTACATCCATTTTACAGATGAGAAAAGAGAGGCATGGAGAGGTTAAATTTCTCAAGGTCACCAACAAGTAGGTAGCAGACAATTACTCTTTTAAAATCTCAGTTCTTAACTATAGTACTATGATGCCTCTATGAAAATTAAGATTTACCTTCCTAGAGTAGACAGATGATTTACCATATTATGCTTAAAATTAATGGATTCAGTTTTCATAGCCTAGTGGGATAATGCAACAGAAACAAAATTTATGTTTTATAGTATTTTTTGAGTCATAAATATACCAGAAAAATCACCTTGAAAGCACTAAACGCATCCTCCAGTCCTCAGAAAAACAAGTATGTGATATTGGAATCACCTAGGAAATATCTGTTAGAAAAATAAGTCACTTTGGAGGCTCCGTTAAATAAGGAGTCACTTTGAGTAAACTCAGGCAAATCCCCTCAGAAGAGTTGGTAAAAATAGCACGAAGGTTCAATGAGTTGGGGAAAGAGAAGAAAAAAAGTTCCCACAATCCTAGGAAACATCTAATTGTTCTAAGCTTCAGAACTGGTTTTAAAATTTTAATCAACGACAATTCACTTCAATGAACAGTCTCTGAAAGCCAACCAATCAATGACAGCCACATCCTCTGAAAGTCAGCCAATGAGCAGCAGACTCACTCCAGTGGAAAGCTTCTAAGGCCTCAGTTAACCTGCTCCCAAGTCTGTAAGTCATGTGCCAGTGATCTAAATGAGATCGTAAGTTTGCTTTGCTCAGCAAGACTGCCTCACCAGCATAGCACTCCCTTGCTTTACTTTTTTGGTTTCAGATACTAAGTGGTGATCTCTCCTCTCAATAGAGGATTCATTTAAGTGTTTTTGTTTTAAAAGCTTAAAACGTAATGCTATTCCAACCCTAGACTGCACCCATTTAACAGTAGTTCTAAGTGTATGATGTAGAGCACGTGACATCTAGTGCTGATAGAGTGACCTTTTGGTAGACTGGCACCCATCGACAAAGCTTCATAGGTGAACCACAAAAGCTACATATGAAGATGGGTCCTCCATGAGGACCTGAGCACAGGGCAACCTCTGCTGTTAGACTGAGAAGATGCAATTGTCCTTTCATGGAATTAAGGCAGCCTTGAAATGGTTCTAGGTGAGGGAAACCTCACTGCATCAGGGAACACCATGTTAGAAGGGCAACCTAGTCTTCAACACTGACTAGACCTGGTACAGAAAAGCAACTTCTCTGCCCATTTTGGCAGAAAAGCTGGACATCTTTTGAACTGTATAAACCTTTAAGGTTTAGGGCAGTTCAGCAGGAAGATCTTTAAAAAGTTAAGTGGTATATTTCCTGTTAATAAGGCGTGTGGGTTCTCAAACAATAAACTGGAAAAATAAGAGATATACGTGTATTTGCACCTCAAGCTTGGAAGAAAGTTGATACTTGTGAATGTGTAATTTCTATTTAATAATGAAATCTCATGGCTCTTTTGGGTACTTTCTAAAATCTCTTCTCGAAGAGAGACCTTACCTGAGATCCTATTTAGATATGTTAGAATTTTATATAACATAGAAATTCTTGAATATCCACGTTATGTTCCCTATCACTACAAAATCCTCATTTTACTTCTATATAATATTTTTGATGTATCAGTTTTAGTTCTCTTTAATCTTCCTTAGGAATTACATACCCACATATTACGAGTATTATAGTCCTAATTTCTCAGGTACCACTGGAGAAGGAAACCATCAAAGACATCCTAGCATTTTAGTCACAATATTTTGATGGTTCAGATCATGCAACAAATTTGTATAAGATTTAGTTTATCTGTTAGAGACAAGAACAAAAACTAGCTCCATGATCTTAGAAACACGGGTAAAGGTTTCTATATATATTATAGAAATCTAGATATCTTTACTTGTTATTTATATGCCAATTTTTCTGTTCAAAGTTTTGGAAATTACTGTTGATAACTTTCTATAATATAGCCATACTTATAAACTCTTAATCAAAGAAAATCCAGCTTATACCAGAAGACAAGTAAGGCATTACTCAACTGACACCAGCTATTAAAAACAAATATAAACTGTAAGGAGAACATTACTTTTTATCTGTTGAATGATGAAAAAGAAGGGTGGTAATAGACATTAGCAATTTTATTTTATACTAAAGTTAAAAAGTATACTTGGTAATTACTTTGCTCAATTTGTTGGATGTTAGCTGTGTCTAGAAGGTAATAAACACTCAATAAATGTTAGTATTATTGTTGCTGTTAATTTTTAGCCTTTGATGAGAGGCAAATGGATGATAATCTTTTAAAGTGTGCAAATAAAATATTAAGACATTTCACCCTTTTAAAAACTTCTATTCTTTTGCATAAGTTTTGTAATTCACACAATATTTGGAAGAGAGGTATAATGTATACATAAGGTGTGTAGTCAAATCATTACTATGTCATCAATTATCTTTAGTTTTTTTTTTTTTTATTTTGCTGTGATGCTCAATCAAAAAAGTATGGCAATTTCTGACCTAGAGGTAATCAGATCTACATCCACATTAAAGTAATCTCAGGATAGTTCACCCTTTAGAAAACAAACTGTTTGCTATGAATTAGAAGACAATTCCCAGTCTAGGAGGATAAATAGGATGTTAATGGCAGAAAAGAAAACCAGTCTATAGGCCAGAACTGCTGAATTTGACCAGAGCAGACAGCAAGCCCAGCCTGCCCGACATGGGCACCAAGCAGTGGTTGGCCTGCAGTGCCTAAGGTGGCTGCCTGTTCAGCTAGGCATAATATAGTTACTCAGTGATTAGGGACTTGAAAACTCATCCTGGCCCCTCCAGGCCCCTGACTGCACATGGCTGATGACATGATAAGTGGTAAATGGGAGAAGCAGCTCACTAATGCAGGCAAAGTTCTCCCAGTCATTGGGACATCCCTACTCTAATTCACTACCAGAAGCTCAACCTCAGGAGCAGACAGCCGCGTAAATTACTCAGACCCCAGGTGTGTCTCTTTTTTTAAGGGATGCCTCAATGTTTAAATAAGTTTGGAATTTGAACTCTGTCCAGTAGAATATTCACTCTCCTTTAGCCACTGCCTCTACCACTAATTATAAGCTTTTATTCACAGCTTCCCTCATTTTCTTTATTTACTTGGCCCTGAAGGCATTTGAATTTATAACTCCTATGACCAACCTGTCAACTACAGGAGGGCAGGGATTATGTCAGTTTCACTCACTGATGTATATTTGGCACCTACCAGAACACCTTATACAGTGTAGGCTATCATTAATATTTGATGAAGCAAAGAATGGATAAATGGATAAATGGCAGCCTTGTATTCAGATTTCCTGAGTGAGAAGCAGAGAAGTAAGATCTGTACGTGCCCACTCTGTTCATCTTTATAGTCCTTAAAAATGACCATTACTGTTCCCTTTAACTCTGGCAAACAGATGCAAATTAAGGCAGGCTATCTAAACTGGTTACTAGGATACCAAATGACAAATCTCACTTTCTGAGTCCTGGAAGTGAAGGTTACCAAGTGAATCCAGACCACTATATTTGTGGGCACACTCAGTATATAACATATTGCTTCTAAAAGACAAACAACATATAGCTGCTCTGGCATCTGTCATATCCTTTTAAATAATAATCTGTCTCAGAGAAAGAGAAAAATGGGGAAAGGGGATTCTTAACAGCTGAGATAAATAAAGCTAGGACAAACTCCTTTCATTGGTACAAAATCTGACAGTCTCATTTACTAGTGGCTCCAGGATAGAGTGTGAAACCAGGAGAGGTTACTGTCATCAACTTCTCTTTGAAAAGGCTAGCCTTTGAATTTTTGGCACCTTGCTCAATGGCTTTGGAACAGTCACTTGGAGACACAAGAACATTTCCATCACATCTTTATTCTCTTTTGAAAACTTTCTATTGCTTAAAAACACACAATGGTTCTTAATCTCATTGTTGTATATGATCTAGAAATTTCATCTCCAAAACTGAGAAAACATATGCTGGCAGGGAAGTACAAAATGCTTGCCTCTTTCTAATACCTGTGGTCAGAGCATGATAATAACAACATTTCCCTTCTCTCAAAATAATTATGGCTCTCTAGAATTAAGCATCTGTGCTACCAGATGTTCCTGTCAAACACGTAAGCAATGGGTTTGAGCACTGCACAAACCTGGCTAGCTTCCAAGAATCTTTTTCTGAATACCTCAGCAAAAGCAGGTGGCTTTCTGAAGTCCAAGATTTTAAGTACCAGACCACACTAATCCAGTTTCATAAGGAAGACATGGTTTTCTCTAGTGATGGATTGAATCTGTTCAGGTTCAAGCTACTACTTTGGGGTTATGGATAAACACTTTTATAGCTGTGTTTTAAATGGACGGAATATAAACTCAAACATTCAACGTGACTAATAAAAAAAGATAAATAATTATAAACCAAAATTATTTCACAATTTTCCCTCAAATAAATGACATCCTGCTGTCATGGCAACTAACCAAATGACTCTATAAGAATAGGAAGAAAATTTTCTTTCTTTTTTTTTTAGAAAAAGATGCAACGTTAACATTTTAGGTAGCCTGTGAAATGTTTGTTACATAATACAGTCAGTGTTAGGCAGCCATTAAAATGTTTTTTGAAATGCAGTGAGTTTTAATAAAGTACATCATAAAATTAGATGCAATTCTTAAAACTGGAGATTCTCCTTCCTTTTTGATATTAAAATAGGCTTTGGGGCTTCCCTGGTGGTGCAGCGGTTGAGAGTCCGCCTGCCGATGCAGGGGACACGGGCTCGTGCCCCGGTCCGGGAAGATCCCACATGCCGCGGAGCGGCTGGGCCTGTGAGCCATGGCCGCTGAGCCTGCGCGTCTGGAGCCTGCGCTTCGCAACGGGAGAGGACACAATAGTGAGAGGTCCGTGTACCACAAAAAAATAAAAACAAAATAAAAAATTAAATAAAATAGGCTTCAATTTATGAAATAATGATAGTAGACCATAGTTCCATTTTTTGTCCGTACTTGATTAAATTAAAAATTGAGGGCTTCCCTGGTGGCGCAGTGGTTGACAGTCCGCCTGCCGATGCAGGGGACACGGGTTCATGCCCCGGTCCGGGAAGATCCCACATGCGGCGGAGCGGCTGGGCCCGTGAGCCATGGCCGCTGAGCCTGCGCGTCCGGAGCCTGTGCTCCGCAATGGGAGAGGCCACAACAGTGAGAGGCCCATGTACCGCAAAAAAAAAAAAAAAAAAAAAAAAAAAAAAAATTGATAACCATAAAAATATTTGAAGAAATTAAATGTAAAATACTGATGTTTCACTAATATTTAAAGACACATTTGCTTTTCTTAACTCTAAATTTATTTCAGAAGGTATTTGTTAACCTTTTCCTAAAAGACTGTCTCAGTCAAAATCATTGCTTCTCTCTAGCAAGAACTGCTTAAATGCAAATAATTTGGAAACTATATTAAAACGAAGCTACTTTATGCACATTTTTTGTGATTAAATGAGTGATGCATTTCAGAGCTTAGAAGACTATGTATCTACATGATGCCAGTAAGTCAGAATTTATTTAAATTTAGTAAAAAAACAAAACCAAAAAAAAAAAGTTTTATTTTTTTTCCAAAAAGGTAACTCATTGATTTTCCTACTATTATTTTGTCATCATGTGGCTACAGGGAAAACATACACACACACACAATGAAGGAAAATAGTAACTTTAGGTCTTTTAAAATTACTTTTTCTATTCATTCATATGATTGAAGCCATCCATTCTTCAAAATCTACTTCTTCCAGTATAGTTAGTAATATATGTGATATGCCCAACATTATAAAGTAAGATAAGTCAAACTCTGAGTTTAATTTCACCTCTGACTTATCTATATTTTTCTTCTGCATCCTCTCACTACAAGTTAAATTATTTTAGCTTACCAGTTACTTATTAGTAGTCCCACCAGAGGGCAGACAGGGGAAAGCTCAGACTAAAATCTCAAATAAGCACAATACTGTTATTTACTCATTTTTCTACCAAAGTCGGGGAGATATCGGATGCTTATTTCAGAGTTTTGCATAGTTTTCCATAGTCATCTCATCTCTGGGTAGGCCAGAAACTCTCTTCATGATCTAATAATTATCTAGACTAAATCTTAGTGGAACTGAGTTTATTTTGTTTAATCTGTATACAGATTAGTTAAGAGTCGACAGATACACATCAACCAAATTTAAAACTCAAAAACAGTTCATAATAATAAATCAATAGGAAGACTTCAACTGGTGAGATTTTTCACTATCTTGTGGGAACCATGAATCACACTTATTACCAAATATAGTATGTGTCACATTTTCAACAATGAGAGTTCTGACACAGGTGAAAACAGATACTATATTAATCCAATCTTTATGCTACAAAAACATATAAAACAATTTCCACATCCACAGGAGTCAGTCAGTATTTGATTCCAACTGTAGGTCTGAAATAATATAAAGAAGGTTTAATAGCAACTTTATTATATTTGTCAAAAGAGAGGATTCCCTTCAAATTCAAAATTCTTTGAAATGGTAGGGAGGATTGTTCTAGAATATATTTTAAAAGAAATTTTAAATACCGTAATTATAAGGAACAGTAAATCATTATTTCCAAAATAATTTTATACATTTTTGCAATAGCAGTAATAATCCAGGTGAACAACTACTGAGGAGCTTCACAGAGGAATACAAAATTTAATGCTTTAATTATCAGTAAATTAATGCTTTAGTTATCAGTAAATTAGCCAAGAACTAATGTACTTCACTACTATGTCTAAAGAGCTTTATCTTTGAGGCTAGATTTATAAATACAGGCTCAAGAAGGTCAAAAGAAAGAAAAAAATCATTTTGTTTATGGTAAGTTTTATCTGCTGCTCTCCAAACCCATAGAAACTAACTATGTTAATTCTAAAGGTAACCTGTTCAAAGTCCTTAATACTTACATCTGTTAGTGGGTTTATATTTGTTGAATGCCACCAATAAGTAGGTATACTGGGAAATAGATGTGTCTTTATTCTAACTGAAGAGATATGAGCAATTTACTAAATGAAAAATCCAGGTAGCTAAAAGGAGTGCTGGCATGTCAATGGGCACAGCAGATATTGTGATAGAGGAGGTAAATGGACACTGATTTACAACAGTCATCCAAACATGCGATATACTGGCTATGGAAATTTTGCCACCACTAAATGAACAGTAAGGGATCCAAGACAAATATCCTGCCTACTGGCAAATACTAGATCCTCCAAAATTCCTCTCTATCCAAAGATGAATTCAAAGATTTAAAATTTAATATATATGAAAAAATGCAGCAAATTAAGGAGAGAACAGTGATGAATAACAAAAAAATAAATAAATAAAAGGGAATTTTTTTTAAGAAAAAAAGATTTAATACCAGTAAGTGAAGAATATTGAAACTATTGTTCTGAAAATATATAAGGTTACAAGGTCTCTTTGAAATCCTGTAATTTTGTATGAAGTCAGACATAGGCTGAGATTCAAAGAATGCTTCTCAAAATGAGTAAAAATGTCAAGATATCAGAAAACACAACAGTGAAGTTAGAATCAGCAGTGGAGATGTTAAATACCATAACTGGTGCTGGAGAAAATTAAATCAGGGATTTAGAGAGTAAATCTGAGAGGAAAAAATACAGAGGAAAAAAAAAATCAAGTAGAACAAGCAGCATGCTCAATTCTGCGTATAGCATGATTCTGCATGTGGGGATTACATTTATTAAGAATAAACAGAGGAAACAGTCAAATGTGCTAATAGTGGCTATCTCTGAATTGTGCAATCATGAGAGGATTTTGCTCTTATTCTTTACATTTTCTCTATATAAATAGTTTTTACAGTTAGTATGTACTATTTTTACAATCAGAAGGAAAAGTAAACACACACAGGCTCAAATCGACTTATACGTAACTTTGGTGTATCCATTGATGGACTGACTTTGTCTACAATAACCAATCTTAGATTGGAGGCTTTGTAAAGCTGCTACCTTTAAATTACAAGAATGAAGTTTAATTAACCTAGGCTCTATTTCTCCCTTTCAACTCTGCATACTTTAAAGTTTCATGAAGCTGCTACTTAGAATTAATTCTAACTTGTAAAAGCATGCCATGCTGGATGATTGTTGGTTACACCATTCAAGAAAGATACTCTTTTATAAGTCTTCTTTAATAACCCAAGAAGAAATTAAATAGAAAAATTTGAAAAATATCATCTCCAAGACCTAATGTTTTTGTTATTCTTTTAAATTATCTTGGGGAGGTGGGGTGGTGGGATGAACTGGGAGATTGGGATTGACATATATACACTAATATGTATAAAATAGATAACTAATAAGAACCTGCTGTATAGCACAGGGAACTCCACTTTGCTTTACAGTAGAAATTAACACAACATTGTAATACAACTATACCTCAATTTAAAAAAAATATCTTAAGCTCTATTTTAAAGTTCTCCTTTATGAATTTGTTGAGGTTCTCCTAATGAAAATTTAGGAAAACTTCTTTAATTCAATTTTTCATGAAGACAGAAGAAAAAAACACTACTTTTTCTACAATAATGTCTGTTGTGCCGAGCAAGCTAGCATGGTATGGTAGAGGGAACACCAGCTTTGAGGTTGATACATTTATTCCCCAAACTCTGCCAGACACTATTCTATTTACAGGTACTTTGGGATTTAACGAATTATTTTCTGTAACATCTATATGCCAATTTTTAAAGGGCCTCCCTTATTCAATATTAGCTTTTCTACAAAAGTGAACTTTAAAGTGAATGCTAGATTATTATTTTTTCTAACATTAACAATTAAATGACTGGAACTTTCAATAGTAAATTTGTACTGAGATGCCAAACAAAATCATGCCATTTTTGTTGACAGTTTATGACTGGTACAGGACAGGGTTAGCAGTTCTGCAACTACCCTGTTTTCAGCAATGGCAAGAAGCATACTGTGATTAAATATTTTAAATGGACAGAATTGATTTTTAGGGTCAAGTTGAATAACAAGTGCTACTGTCTAATATATATGATGCAATTCATCTTTGCATGAATTAACAGAGGGGGATAGTTATGTGCATTAAGACATGGAGAACGAAAGCCTCATCCACCAGAGGGCAGACAGCAGAAGCAAAAAGAACTACAATCCTGCAGCCTGTGGAATGAAAAACACATTCACAGAAAGACAGACAAAATGAGAAGGCAGAGGGCTAAGTATACATGAAGGAACAAGATAAAATTCCAGAAAAACAATTAAATGAAGTGGAGATAGGCAAGCTTCCAGAAAAAGAAATCAGAATAATGACAGTGAAGATGATCCACGACCTTGGAAAAAGAATGGAGGCAAAGATCAATAAGATGCAAAAGACCTAGAAGAATTAAAGAACAAACAGAGATGAACAATACAATAACTGAAATGAAAAATACACTAGAAGGAATCAATAGCAGAATAACTGAAGCAGAAAAACAGATAAGTGACCTGGAAGACAGAATGGGGGAATTCACTGGCATGGAACAGAATAAAGCAAAAAAAATGAAAATAAATGAAAACAGCCTAAGAGACTCCTGGGACAACATTAAACACACCAACATTCGCATTATAGGGGTCCCAGAGGAGAAGAGAAAGAGAAAGGACCCGAGAAAATATCTGAAGAGATTACAGTTGAAAACTTCCCTAACATGGGAAAGCATATAGCCACCACCCACGTCCAGGAAGCACAGAGAGTCCAAGGTAGGAAAAAGCCAAGGAGAAACATACCGAGACACACAGTAATCAAACTGACAAAAATGAAAAACAAAGAAAAGTTACTAAAAGCAACAAGGGAAAAATGACAAATAACATACAAGGGAACTTCCATAAGGTTACCAGCTGATTTCTCAGTGGAAAGTCTACAAGCCAGAAGGGAGTGGCACAATATATTTAAAGGGAAGAAAGGGAAGGACCTACAACCGAGATTAGTCTACATGACAAGGATCTCATTCACATTCAACTGAGAAATCAAGAGCTTTAGAGACAAGCAAAAGCTAAGAGATTTCATCACCACCAAACCAGCCGTGCAACAAATGCTCAAGGAACTTCTCTAAGTCGGAAACACAAGAGAAGAAAAGGGCCTATAAAAACAAACCCAAAATAGTTAAGAAAATGGTAGTAGGAACATACATATTGATAACTACCTTAAATGTGAATGGATTAAATGCTGCAAGCAAAAGACACAGGCTCTCTGAATGGATATAAAAACAAGGCCCATATATATGCTGTGTAGAAGAGACCCACTTCAGACCTAGGGAAACATACAGAGCAAAAGTGAGGGGATGGAAAAAGAAATTCCATGCAAATGGAAATCAAAAGAAAGCTGGAATACCAATACTCATATCAGATAAAATAGACTTTAAAATAAAGAATGTTACAAGAGACAAGGAAGGACACTACATAATGATCAAGGGATCAATCCAAGAAGAAGATATAATATTTATAAATATATATGCACCCAACATAGGAGCTCCTCAAGACGTAAGACTGCTGCTAACAGCTATAAAAGAGGAAATCAACAGTAACACAGTAATAGTGGGGGAATTTAACACCTCACTTACACCAATGGACAGATCATCCAGACAGAAAATTAATAAGGAAAAACAAGCTTTAAATGACACAATAGACCAGATAGATTTAATTGATATTTACAGGACATTCCATCCAAAAACAGCAGATTACACTTTCTTCTCAAGTGTATACAGAACATTCTCCAGGATAGATCACATCTTGGGTCACAAATCAAGCCTTGGTGAATTTAAGAAAATTGAAATCATATCAAGCATCTTTTCCTACCACAACGCTATGAGATTAGCAATAAATTACAGGGAGGGCTTCCCTGGTGGCACAGTGGTTGAGAGTCTGCCTGCTGACGCAGGGGACAAGGGTTCGTGCCCCAGTCTGGGAGGATCCCACATGCCGCAGAGTGGCTGGGCCCATGAGCCATGGCTGCTGGGCCTGTGCTCCACAATGGGAGAGGCCACAACAGTGAGAGGCCTGTGTACCGTAAAAAAAAAAAAAAAAAAAAATTACAGGGAAAAAAACGTAAAAAACACAAACACATTGAAGCTAAACCATACATTACTAAATAACCAAGAGATCACTGAAGAAATCAAAGAGGAAATCAAAAAAATACCTAGAGAAAAATGACAACGAAAACACAATGATCCAAAACCTATGGGATGCAGCAAAAGCAGTTCTAAGAGGGAAGTTTACAGCAAAACAATCCTACTTCAAGAAACAAAAAACATCTCAAATAACACCTCTGTGTTCTGATGTTGCCTTAACATTCTGCTGTTGCAGCAGTTAAACACTGTGTCCACATACACCTTGAACGACCATTTCATATGATGTATTTCTGAGCTATGAAACTTTTTACCTAATAGCCAGCTAGACTGGTAGTCTGGGAGTGTAAAGCCACTCATCTGAGTTAATTCTCAACACCCTGGCTGGTGATGTTCTGAGAGAAGAATGCTGTGCTTTGTCTGCAAATAAGAGGAAACCCTTGAACTAAAAAATAATTAATAATAATAATAATAAAAACAAAACACAAAACCTTACACCTAAAGGAACTAGAGAAAGAAGAACAAACAAAACCCAAAGTTGGTAGAGGGAAAGAAATCATAAAGATCAAAGCAGAAATAAATGAAATAGAAACAAAGGAAACAATAGCAAAGATCAATAAAAAAAAAAGCTGGTTTTTAGAGCAGTTAAACAAAATTGATAAACCTTTAGCCAGACTCATCAAGAAAAAGAGGGAGAGGACTCAAATAAGTCAAATTAGAAATGAAAAAGGAGAACATGCAATGGACACCGCAGAAATACAAAGCATCATAAGAGACTACTACAAGAAACTCTATGCCAATAAAGTGAACAACCTGGAAGAAATAGACAAATTCTAAGAAATGTATAACCTTCTAAGACTGAACCAGGAAGAAATAGAAAATATGAACAGACCAATCACAAGTAATGAAATTGGAACTGTGATTAAAAATCTTCCAGCAAACAAAAGTCCAGGACCAGATGGCTTCACAGGTGAATTCTATCAAACATTTAGAGAATAGCTAACACCCATCCTTCTCAAACTCTTCCAAAAAATTTCAGAGGAAGGGACAGTCCCAAACTCATTCTACGAGGCCACCATCACCCTAATACCAAAACCAGACAGGGATACTACAAAGAAAATTACAGACCAATATCACTGATGGATATAGATGCAAAAATCCTCAACAAAATACTAGCAAACAGAATCCAACAGCACCTTAAAAGGATCATACACCATGATCAAGTGGGGTTTTTCCCAGGGATGCAAGGATTCTTCAATATACACAAATTAATCAAAGTGATACACCATATTAACAAATTGAAGAATAAAAACCGTATGATCATCTCAATAGATGCAAAAAAAGCTTTTGACAAAATTCAACACCCATTTATGATAAAAAACTCTCCAGAAAGTGAGCATAGAGAGAACCTACCTCAACAAAATAAAGGCTATATATGACAAACCCATAGCAAACATCATTCTGAATGGTGAAAAACTGAAAGCACTTCCTATAAGATATGGAACAAGATAAGGGTGTCCACTCTTGCCACCATTATTCGACATAGCTTTGGAATTCCTAGCCACGGCCAACAGAGAAGAAAAAGAAATAAAAGGAATACAAATTGGAAAAGAAGTAAAACTGTCACTGTTGGCTGATGACATGTTACTATACATAGAGAATCCTAACGATGCCACCAGAGGGCTCCCCTGGTGGCACAGTGGTTGAGAGTCTGCCTGCCGATGCAGGGGACACGGGTTTGTGCCCCAGTCCGGGAAGACCCCACATGTCGTGGAGAGGCTGGGCCCATGAGCCACGGCTGCTGAACCTGCATGTCCTGAGACTGTGCTCTACCACGGGAGAGGCCACAACAGTGAGAGGCCCGCGTACTGCAAAAAAAAAAAAAAAGATGCCACCAGAAAGCTACTAGAGCTAATCAATGAATTTGGTAAAGTTGCAGGATACAAAATTAATGCACAGAAATCTCTTGCATTCCTATACACTAACAATGAAAGATCAGAAGGAGAAATTAAGGAAACAATCCCATTCACCATTGCAAT